>APFE030472235.1:0-28451 GCA_000404065.3 Pinus taeda | reverse complement strand
AGAGTTTTTATAATTTGAATTTAATTATTAATAATTATTAGGGGATAGTTGGGATCTAACTTTTATGAAATATTAACAAAACATTTTTAGTAATATTCAAGTGAGAGGGGTTGAAAGTTATCTCAAAACTAGTTATATCGTTTTGCTTTTTAATTTAAAAAAAAAAATATCATGTCACAAGCGTTAAGTTAGTTTAGTTAATTATCCTAATAGATGTATCTATGTCAAGTTAGTCAATTTAGTTAATTATTCCAATATCTTCCACAATTTTAATTTAATTATCCATAATTATTAAATGGATGTTAGAGATTTAATTTCCACAAAATATTTTAGAATATCCTTAGTAATAATCACAAATTGACAATGTGAAATGTATAATGAAATGAAAATTTTAATCTCTACCATAGAATGATGCTTATCCTTATTTACCAACTATTTTACTTATATACATAACATATTTTATCGTAATGAAATTCTACTAAAAAATAACTATTTTATTTATATACTAACCTATTTTATCATAATTAAATTCTATTTAAAAAACTAGAATATTTTTAATTTAAAATTTGTCAAAAATAAATAAATTTATTATTAACTAAAGCTGGAAAATAAAAGAAAAATAAACCAAATAAATAACCATCTTAATATCTTCATAGGAAGATAAATGTAATAACAATCTCAATATCTTCATAGTAACATAAATGTAATAAATAACAATCTTAATATCTTCATTAGTGTTGAGAAATCTCCGACCGCTGGAGGAGGCGGCGGTAGAGCAACGAAGATTGGGAGAACCTTAGAGTAACGAAAGAAAGGAAGAAGTCGGGAAAAAGAGGGAGAGGAATTAAGGTGGTAAAATCACGAAGAAAAGGAAGAGGAATTGACCACGATGATTTCTCTTTCCAAGAGCTAGATTGTAATTAAAATGATTTGGCTTGTCTTTTTTTCTTTTGCATGCAGTATGAAATAATCTTATGAAACAAAATTGTTTTTTATTTTTATTTTTCATGTAATGTAACATACAACAACTTTTTTATTCTTATTCTTCATATACACAAAATGATTTTCTCCTTTTGTGATTTGAAGTAATATGGAATAACTTTTTGAATGATTAGTCTTTCTTTTGTTAATGTGGTGCACCATGGTAAATTTTTTCATTCTTATTCTTGTTGTGATGGAAATATTCACAGAAATGAAGTGTGGGATTTAGTTGAGTATTTATTTTTGGCATTTTATATTCAATTTTTACTAAGGGAGCAAAACATAATGGAAGGTTCTTTGGCAACAAGAGTGATCACTATCAAGCCCCCACAAAATCCCCTGCAAAGGTATGAAGTGGAAGTTAGGCATAAACCCTTAGTGCTTGACAATGTAAAATATTGGCGGGTGTTTGAGGATGAATATCATATTAAAAGGTTTATGGAGGTGATTGGGAGTTTTCTAACTTTGTAATAGAGCAAGAAGGTGAAGATATTGAGGAAATTGAAGCAGTTGAACATCAAGCACCTTAGGAAGAATCTATGGATGGGCGGAAAATTTTATAGTTGAAGGGAAACATAATCTCAAAGGGGTTGGTTCCATTGGAAAGATTGTTTGATGTTAATGATGTGGCAGACAAACCAGCCAAGAAGGAGCGTGAGGAGGGTACAAAAGACTGTAATATTGACACAAAACAACAACGCAAAATAATTAAGTTGGCCAAGGTGATCCCAAAGGGATATAAGTAGAAATATCTTGACCTTTTCAAAAAGTATGTTGATGTTTTTTCTTGGTCTTATGATGAATTGAAGACTCATGATATTAGTATCATTCAACATAAGATTCCTCTGAAGTCTTAAATTAAACATCACAAACATAAGCTTAGGCAGATAAATCCCCTACTTCTCCCCTTAATACAGAAAGAAATCAGAAAAATGCTCCAAGATAAAATAATTATACCCTTGAGATATTCAAATTGGGTGGCTTATCTGGTCAATGTCAGAAGGAAGAATGGAGAAACCAGGTTGTGTGTGGATTTCAAAAACATGAACAGGGGATAATTAGCCCCTGTCCAAGATGGATTATATTTTGCAGAAGATGGTGGGGTCATCAAGGTTGTCCATGATTGATGGATTCTATGGATACAACCAAATTGATGAACATCTTGAAGATCAAAAAAAGACATCCTTCATCACTCCTTGGGGGACATTCATGTATTCCCGATTGAATTTTGGTCTCATGAATGTTGGAGCTTATTTTCAAAGGGAAATGGATATAGCATTTGTTGGGGAGAAACATAAATTTGTGCTTATTCACCTAGATTACATAACAATCTTCTCAAAATCTTTTGAGGAACACTTGCAACATTTGCAACACACTTTTGAGAAATGAAAGAAGTATTATTTATCCCTGAACCCAAAGAAGTCTCAATTTTCCCTCAGAGAAGACAAACTATTGGGACATATAGTCTCAAGAGGAGTGAAAATTGACCCCAAAAGGGTTGAATCAATTAGTAATGTCCCTTTGCCAAGGAACAAAAAAGAGATACAAGTCTTCTTGGGTAGGATAAATTTCATGAGGAGGTTCATGCCCAATTATGCTAAGATTTTGAAGGAGCTTACATATATGCTAAAAAGGGACAAAGAGGTCAAATGGACTGCAAAGTAAAGACAAGAATTTTCCAGAATTAAGAGGGCCTTTGGAGAGGCTCCGATATTTGCTAACCCCAATTTTCAAAATTCATTTCTTATCTTTTCTTCTACATCCCCTAACATTGTTGCAATTGTCCTATTGAAAAAAATTGAAGAAGAGAAAGAACAACTAGTGGCATTTTTTAGCCAAGCACTTAGGGATGCAAAATTGCAGTATGACATCTTGGAAAAATAGGCTTATGCTTTGATTAAGGGCGTGAATTATTTCAGGACTTGTATTTTATAGTCTAAAATAATGCCATATGTCCCTACAATAGTTGTGAAGGACATTCTCACACAAGGAGACATCGAAGGAAAATGGGGCAAGTGGATAGCCAAAATTCAAGAGTATGACATGGACATTAAACCAACTAAATTAACAAAGGGGTAGGGTTTATCCACGATCTTATAAGAGGCAAATTATCAAGCGATGTGAATAAAGTTTTTGTCCGAGACTTCTTGACCAAATGCAATAAGTAAGGAGATAATAGAATTGCTTATAAATACCTTTGTTCAGATTGGTACAAAAGTATTGTCCATTATATGTTATTTCTTTGCAACCCAACATATTTTGACAGAGCTAAGTATAGGGCTCTGAGAATGAAATCCTAGAAGTATGTAATAAAAATGGTCTATTGTATTGGAAGTATCTTGTTGTTGTATTGTTGTTGTGCTTAACAGAAGATGAAATTCCTGAGATTATAAATGAATACCATGGTTTTGATTGTGGAGGCCATTATAGTTGGAAGGCTACAGTGCATAAGATCTTAAATGTTGGTTTTTACTAGCCTACCTTGTTTTTTGATGTTTATAAGTAGGTGAGAGGGTGCAAGGAATGTCGAATTTTTTCTAAGAAGAGGATGTTGGCCCCATTGCAACTAATCCTAGTTTTTGTGGAGGAACCTTTTAGACAATGAGAGGGGATTGGATTTTATAAGAGAGATTCCCCACCTTCTAGTGGGCAACACAAATGGATTTTGACAGCTACTAACTATTTTACAAAGTGGGTAAAAGTCATTCCTACTCGGACTGCAACTGACTCAGCGGCTAGAATTTTTCTTGAAGAAAATATTTTTGTTGGATTTGATTTTCCGAATAAGATAGTGACTGATAATGTTTAGGTGTTTAATCCTTCAAGACTTATTGATTTCTACCAAAAGTATAATTTCATACTTGTTCACTCTATCACCACCCATAAGGAAATGGGTTGGCAGAGTCATCAAACAAGACTTCAGTGATAATTTTAAAGAAAATTATTGTAGAGAATAAGAAAAATTGGGACTCTCAGCTTAAATTTTCTCTTTGGACAGACAGAGTCACAACAAAAAAATCCATTGGAAAATAATCGTTTGAGTTAGTATATGGCATTGTAGAATTGTTCCTTAGTCAGTTGGTTATGCCAATGGCTAAGTTAATTTAGGATGCAGAGGAGGAACCTAATTCATTGACTAGGAGGATAAATTAGTTGGTTGAATTTCAGGAGAACAGAAAGTAGGTGACTCAAAATCTAATCAAATACCACGACAAGATGAAGAAACTATTTGATAAAAAGGCCAAAGATAGAATTTTCCATCCAAGTGACCTTGTGCTAAGATGGGATGTCAGGAGAGAAGACAAAGGAGGGCATGGAAAATTTAATTCTTTGTGGTTTGGGCCCTTTAAGGTTGCTAAAGCCAAATGTAACAACACATTCTTATTGGGAAATCTGAATGGTGAAGTGTTTGACCTGCCTATAAATGGGCAGTACCTCAAACAATACTTTTAGCACTAAATTCATTTATCCACTTCCATTGTAAATATTGGTGAGCCATTATAAATACTAGAGTGTTTATTTCATTTTTTGCTTTGTATATGTTTTTGAATCCATGCTCAAGAAGGTTAATAGTCTGCAGGTTCTCAGTTCCTTTCTAGCAAGAGACTATCCCTAGTTGGAGCTGATGTCGCACCCTCCTCGTCTTTCCTTTTATTCTTCATATAAAAAAGAGGTTAAGAAGAAAAGCATAGAAAATTTTGGAACCATTTTCACAGAAACATATGAGCTCAAAGAATACATTGAACCCACTTAGTTAGAAATACTCTGGAACGGATTTCCAATGGTATAAAGAAGCCTATAAATGGCCTCCTGGATTAAAAGATAGAGGTAATCAAAGTTGGTCTAATAAAAGTCAAAATCTCGGGGACCCAGTTTCCCTAAAATCCCATAACTCAAAAGAAAATCAATTTAAAAAATATTTAGGGACTAGGGACCAAGGAATCCGTCAACTACTAGAGTTGGGGTCGTCTACTTACAAAACCTTGCAACAGAAATTGGAGGCCTGAATCTTAGGACCCCGTAACCTTTTGTTAAATCAATTTTTGAGGGCATTGAATTGAACCATTTACAAATAAATTGGTCGCACAAAAAAGGATCGAGGACCCTTTTCTCTCTCCTATGATTAGACATGTGACAACATGTCATTGGGTAGTGTTGACATCAACAACCGCCCACTAAGAGGTGGACACATGGTAGGAAATTTTTTAGTTTTCAGGTATCTAAAGGGCCCATATATGGATGACACTTGGACTAATCACGGGTCGACACGTGTTTTGGTTGATGTCAACATGACATCATTTGAGTATTATACCCCAGGAGGTCGGAACACCATAAGAATTTTTAACTACATTTCAAAAAGAGTTGGGATTTTGAGGACCATGGGACCAAACCGCCAGGGCATTTGAGTTCCAGCTCAATAGTGAAGAAGTCTTGGCAACACCATTTTTAGTACGGAAGAGCCGCCAAGTTAAGTCGATGCTTCTGCCAAAAAGGTTAGAGTCAATAAAGTGAAAAACACAAAACACAAATCAGCGGTTGTGATTAATTTTGGGGGGTTGAACCATGCCTCCAAGTCTGCCCAAATACCCATCTAGAGGAGGTAAAATGGCCTCACCACCTATCAGGCTATCGTGGAAACCACAACAGTCGTTGGGACCACTATCAAGCGAGCGTGGCAAGCGAGCACGAGATCATTTGACGCATTACTCTCCTTCCTTGCCCTCCACCCAATCCATCTCCGCCACATGTCTTACCCCACACCATCTCTTCCTTTCCCACCTAACAACCCTTGCAAACTAACTGTTGCACCCCTCATGTCGACCATTGCAATTTAAACTTATATATTTAAATATGTTCTATGTCAAGCTACATCTGTTCGCAACTACCTATGTCCAACTGTCAGCCAACATAAGGACTACGTGCACCCTTAGCATTTAGTTTCCTATTCTTACTAGGTTATTCACAGTCTCCTAGTCCTTACACAATTATCACCATGGTCAAATTAAAAAAAGGCTCATCAAAAACCCTGAAAAACAAAAATCCCAAACCATCGAGCCACATCGAACCCTTCATGGACACCAAGAAGGAAATTCACAATTCCTTTTGCCCTTTAAACCTATCTAAACTTCATTTTGACTTCTATGGCCACTACCTAGATAAGGAATACCCATTCCAAGTCATCGAGTCAATATTGTATCACTTAGTCACCCTGATAATGTACCCTTCCCCAGAATTGATATCTTGGCTCATGGCCACGTTTGTTAAATATAAAATTGTTGTATTTCGTCCACTGGGGAGAAACTTTTGTAGGTTATTATTGAATTGATACTCAACACCTTCCTTTATCTTAAATCCCCAAATTTGGAGAATTTTATAGAGACCAGGCTCTTATATGATTACATTGGGCTCGCCATTGAAGAGAAATAGGTCTTTCTCCAACTAATCCTGACTCCAAATGCACAATTGGTTCCCAACATAGAAACCCTTCCCATTTGCTTGTTTTCAAAGTTTGTGTAGCTCATCCTGTCTTTTGTCTTATGGCTATTTGGTGAGGATGACAAAAAAAATGTCTCCAAATCATCCTTAGGGTTTCTACATAAGATGATGAAGCCACACCTTGTCCTTGACTTTCCCTCTTTCTTGGTCGAAGCCATCAAGTTCCAATGTTCTTAATACTACTTGGCATCATCCTTTAGTTATTACTCCATATTTGTTTACTTGTTCCTTTACACTCATGTGGAATAATTCGAGTACCTATGCCTCAGCATTGTGGACTCCCATAAGAAAATGAAATTTTTGGTTGACTGGGACAACTTTTTGAAGAAGAATCCCAAAATTGAGTGGTTTTCATAATTTCTCTCTACTTTCATGGCCATTGATTTTAAAATTATAAAAAAAGTCTCCCCTCCTAGATTCTTACCTCAACATAGGAATATCCTTCAACTCAACAAGGATTTTAGACTAGACGATTGGTATCCATTTGAACACTACATTAAAATCAGACTATATGGGTCTAAATTGCCGCCTTACCAGTTGCCCGTATTTATGCCCATGAGAATTTTTTCTTTGGAGTTCATCAGGTAGAGCCTAAACACATACCAAATTCATTTTGTCCTTACCAAAAATGGCCATATTTAAGCTTCCCATGACTGTAGGTCCTTTCTTTGTGAACTCTAGACATGATTTTTAGCACGTAGAACTCATTTTAAACGAGTTGAACTTTGAAGTAGGAGAAGTGTGCAATCATGATCCTCATGGTATTGTTTTTAGTAGAAGGAAAGAGATTAATTCCTCTACCTATGAACATGATTATATAACAGAGTTAGAATGGAAGGCTAATCTGTATTCATGGCCCATCAATACAGAGATGGAAATCGAGACACCAAGCACAAAGGAAAAGTCCCTGAAAAGGAGTATTAATGAGGTAGGGAATACCGATATGGAGAATGCATCCTCGACCAAGAAGGCGAATTTTCAAGAATAGACAAAGGAGGAGATTAAGGTAGAATTGAATAAAAATAACCTTGAGTGGCTAGGCTTCCAAGTACAACTAGAGGATCCCCAATGCGTTTCCACCTCTAGTTCAATTGAGGTAGTTATCTTGGGTTCAGTTGGAAACACATCAACAATAGGCCTTAAGTGGGAGGAAGGGAAGCTAACAAAGGAAAGGAACACGAAATTTAGGGATGAAATGTTGTCATAACTGGCATATCATTTAGTGCCATTTCAGACTAGACCTTTGGCTTCCATGGATCTGGAGAGAAATCAGATGAGGTTCTCCATGTATTACCCTTCAGTGCAGTCCCCCCCCTATGGGCCATAATTCATAGTAATGGATTTATCTCTAGACATTACTAGTGTCCCCTTGTAGTTTAAATCAATTTACACAAACAGGTAGGGGAGATGATATCTAGCGAATTAAGCAAGGGAGCCTTGACCATCAGCAAGGCTGAGAAGTCGTTGGAGAAAGCAACTACTAGGGTAATGTAGGAGAAGTCCAACTCAACATCCCTCCATCTCCAAAATGAAGGTTACAAGGAGATTATTATCAAGTTGGGTGTGGATCCAAGTGATAAGGATGTCATAGATGCTATTATCAAATCCTCACAGTCATAAATACAGTCACTAAGGCAATAACTTAAAATTTCTGTTGCAGAGCATGTATAAACCAAGGAATTGGCATAGGTTGAAAATGAGAACGAAATCTTGGCCAAGGAGTTGATTGAAAGGAATAATGAGGTGGTAGCACTCAAGTTGAAGGTAGTTGAGTTGCAAAAAAAGATCGATTCCGATATCTGTGATTTGGTTGTGTTGGATAACCCACAGAACCCCACTGAGCAATTAACCAATTCCCTCACAGATCTGCAACTGTAGGAAAGTTAGCTTAAGAAGGTCTAGATTGAATTGGACAACACCAAGTACACGTTAGAGAATAAGGATAAACAACTCAAGTCCACCTAGGCAAGTTGGATTAAATTAATAACAAGTATCAGGTGGCGCAAGACGATACCAAAGAACTAAATAACAAGTTGAAGGGCCACATGGCCCTCGTTGAAGCCACACAAATATTTTGGGAAGATATCATCTTTGAAATAAAGAAAGTATGGGAACATCTGAAATTGGTTGCAGAGAAGAGGGTTGTAGTAAAAGCCACTAAATTCTCTGTCTTTTCGTCCAAAGAGGAGGATGCTAAGAATGCCAACACTATCGAGACATTTATTAAGCTCCTTAATGAGAAATTAGCTTATAATTTGAGGGTGATAGAAATCATTGTCCTTGACAGGTGTGATCATGGAAATCATCAAAATGACTCAGAAGAAGGAAGCAAGGGATAGGGATGAAGCATGCATGAGTGAGTTGGAAAATTTGTTTGTAAAATTCAATTATAATTTAGATTACATAACTATTCCAAGGACATCTACTACCATCGGAGAAATATGAGAAATTATTAGTTGAGGCCACATGAGAAGACAACCATTCTCAAGGGAAAGACCATAGTGAACTATTTGCACAGATACTTCCAGTTGTTGTGGCTTTGTGAAGACCTTGTTCATTGCCCAACCAAATTACACTGACCTCACAAATTTAAGGAAGGCCTACAATACCCTTATTCACACTCCCGTACTATATATAGTTCTATGGAAAAGGTGTGACGAGTTGATTAACCCATCACGAGTCTGGGTAGTGGAGCATGGGTCCACTTCGAAAGATTAAACGAGCTAGTAGTGAATATTTTTCTGATTTGGAATCTAGACATATCTTTATCATTTTGGAAATTTGGTAAATATTTTATTTTCAAGAAAGAATCAAGTTTTTTAAGTAATAATTAGGAAAAATAGGCCATTGACATGCTCACATGGTTGATTAGTTTAGAACATTGTCGCACTAGAAGATATTTTTGTAACTATTTTTGTTGAGACCCTCCTTTTATTTGTAGGGGCTCAATTTTTTACTCTAGAGATTGTAATATTCTACAATTTTTGCAAGTTCTAAGGATTTATGACATGTATGTTGTTTTGGAAGATTAATGAAGAAGTTTTTTGTGATTCCAACTGATATGTGGAGTATGTGATTCTATCTTTGTTGTCATTTTCATAGGTGTTTCTTTCCACTTAGAAATAGTGTAATTTTAGTTGTTGGAACTCGGTCTTATATGTCAGATTTATCTATGTCATGATATGGAAAATGGTACCTGTAATATATGAGATTGAAGGCCTTAAGATGTGCTCCACGGTTTCGTATTTCATTCTCTTTGTCTATCCATGATTCCACTGAAATTTAGTGCATAGGATTCTATCATTAGCCCTCTGAACTAGGCTTCCTTATTTTATTCCTTCCTTCACCTATACTACAATAGTCAAAGAAACTTCACTATCTATGTGTAGGCCACCATGGATAAACTTTAATTCTTTGGAACTAAATATTGTTAATGTGTAAAATGTGACTTTTCTTTGAGTAAGACAATTGAGCCACATTTAAATCATTATATTTTTAACTCTTGAGCAACATTTATTTATCCTCAAGAGAGATTAAGATGTCCTAGGCACTGGCCCTTCTCCTCAACCCGGGGGTTTTCTCTGGGAGGACAACAACCCCATTTTTTATTTTGAATATCCATTTTGAAGTCATCACATATTTTCCTTTTAGACTTGGCACAACATCCCATACACCATTCTTCATAATTGATTCATATTCTTCAGCTATAACATCCTTCCAAACTTTTTCTTTCACGACTTCTTCAAAGTTGTGAGGTTCAGCTTGAATCATATTGATCATTTCTGTAGCATATCCTTGGTACCTACATGGGTTCTTTCTTTCTCTAAAATACCTTATGGCGGGAACATGTTTCTTGGCATCTTGTAATGTGTCATGAAACCAAAGTGGCCTCTTCCTGGCAGGAGGATCACATGGAGGAGGATCCAAGGTGTCCATGGGCTCCATGGGATCATCGATAATGTCTCTCTCTCTTAGATTCAGGCATGGAAGGACCTTCTAAAATATCCATATCATCTTTTTTATTCTCAAAAGGAGGCATAGGAAGGTCCCTTGCTTTCCCAACAACAAAATCTTCATTGAATGTTACATTACCACTAATTTCAACTTTCCTTTGACCATGAATATGTATTCTAAATGCTTTAGAATCTTCACAATAGCCAACAAATGTACCTTTTCTTCTGGTGGCCTTCAACTCATACCTCTTGTCCTTTGGAACATGAAATATATGGGGTGCCCAAATATATGGAGTTGATCAACATCGGTATTGACACCTATGAATACTTCTTTAGGAGTTTTGTTGTCCACTGCTTGATAAGGCATCCTATTTTGAACATATACAGTTGCATTAGTAGCTTCTCCACAAAGAAACTTTTGTAGCTTTTGATCATGGAGCATGGTAAGGGAAGCTTCTATAATAGACATGTTTTTTCTTTTAGCCATTCCATTTTGTTTAGGATTTTTAGGCATAATTGTCTCTTTCTTGATGCCTTTCTTCTTGCAAAAATATATGAATTCATTTTAAGTGTACTCTCCACCATTGCCAAACCTGAAGATCGTAATTTTTTTTCCCGTTTGATTTTTGACCAAATATTGGAACTCCTTGAACATTTCAAAGGCTTCATACTTATGCTTCAACTAACATATCGAAGGTTTTCTTGAGAAACCATCGTTGAAGGTTATATGATAGAGATGGCCACCAATGGAGTGTATGGGAATCATACCACATATGTCAGAATGAATGAGTTGTAGGATTTCATTTGTCTTGTTCTTTCTAGAGGGGAATGGTACCCTTGTCTTCTTTCCACTAGCACATCGAGGACATACTCCATCATGTTGGGCTTGAACGTGGGAAATACAGAGACCAATTGCTTCAATTTTGGAAGGGTTTCATAGTGTATATGGGCCAATATTCAGTTCCATATCTCTCTTTGATGATTAGTTTCATGAACCAATGCTAAAATAGGTATTCTAGTCACTTTATAGAGTCTTTCAAATCTATATCCCAATGTAAATGCATCTGTGATAGGGAATCCCACTTGGAAAGTAAGTACTTTTCCCTTGATGAAGGAAACCCTAATCTCTTAGTTTTCCAAAGAATATATAGATACCAAATTCTTCTTCAACCCCGTCACATAGATCAAATCATGAAGCAAAATAGATTCCCCATAATTCAAATGAAATTTAATAGATCCAAAGCCTTTGACGGGATGAGTGGAGTTATATGCTAGAAGAATCTTCATATTTTACTCCCTCTCTACCAAGATACAGAGAATCCCCTTATACCCAGAGAAATGGTGAGATGTCTCACTATCAACCAACCAACTATCTCAAGTATTGAGAGGAGAGTAACTAGAAAGTGAAAAAATAAGAATATATCCAGATTGATTTGCAACATTACTTTCATACCTAGTATTTCTTGACTTCTTTCGAGGACGATGATCTTCTTCACGATCACTTGGAACATCTCTTCTTCTTCTATCATTTCTTCCATTAAAATCATTTCTTCGGTCATATCTTCTTCTTCAATTACTAAACCAATTATTGTTGCTTATAATGTTGTAGCATAGACCATTGTCCTTTTTAGGTCAATCTCGATCATAGTGACCTTTATTATGACAAATTGTAGTATTCAATGTGTGATGATTCCTTGACTCTTCCATTCCTTCTATTTGAATTTCTAGGAGGATGCTTTCTTGAACTTGATGGACCTCCTTTTCCTTTCTTCTTATGAGTGATGAAAGAATCATGATCTCCTTCTTCATGCTTTTGTAACCTACCTCTTGAGATCATTCTTGATTCTTCTTGAGTGAGATTTCCAACAATCTCGTCAAATGATTGGAAGCAATTGTTATTACTTATTTTGGTAATGATGTTTTCCCAAATAAGAGGGATACCTCTAAGTATTACCACCACTAAGTCCTTTTCTGACACAATTTCTCCAACTCTTCGCAATTGATGTCGAAGACAATATATATCATAATGTAGGATTGCACGTACTCTCCTTTATTCATTTCATATCTTTAAGTTGATCCTTCAAGGATATGATCTCATTCAAATTGTTGACGTCATATATCTCATCCAGCTTATCATACATAGACTTATTCAAATTCCCAACGTAAGCAAGTAAATGATCTTGTAATCCATCAACTATAATTTTCTTTTCTTTTAGCTCACCTTTATCGTACTTATTCTTGAAAGTAGCAGAAGCAATCTCTGAAGACTCAAGTACCTTTCCTTGAATGTATTCCAAGGCATCATTGTCTTCCGATATGATTCCCAACATGATCTTCCATGCAACAAAGTTATATTGGTCACCGAGCTTATCATTTTCATTGAAGAAAGAGGAAGACATATTGACTTGATTAGGTAGACTCCTTAAATCTTTCAAAAGAGGATTTCTCTAGATCATGTCTCCTTTGGCCTTTTCCTTCATCTTAGCTCTGATACCATGTTAATTTTTACCATCGTCACTATGTTTTTTCAATTACATTAGCCCAATTCAATTCTTTAATTAGCAATCTTTCAATGGAAATGAATACTTTTCATCAATTAATAGTAGCTAAAGATAGAATAGTAAATGTAATGACAAGATGAGACAATCAACACAACAAAAAGAGACACCATATTTGGTCAACAAGGGGGGAGACCATTTGAATTATTCTTTTATTAGATTTTCATAAAATGTCCAATAAAGAGTAGAATGAGCCGATACAAAAATATACAACAATATCAACCAAATAATATCAAAATAAGATCCCAACAACAATATTGGTTTGAGTCTATCTATGACCAAATGAAAAATTGAAACCCTATATCCCAACCTCATGGAGGGAGAGTTATGCATGCAAATGAGATGATCCAACCACATGGATGAGCTTGCATGCCTATGTTTATAGCGGAAAATTCCATGTGTCAACCCTACGGCTAGAAACATAAAACCCTAATCGCACACGCCAACTTTAGACCCTGCAATTACGGACTTGTAAGGACCAAATTCCATGAACCCACTTCAGACCTGTGTGAACCAATCCAAAGAAGAGAAGAAGAGGATGCTTTATTATCATTTCCAAATGAGGTTGAGGTCACTTGTATTTATAGGCTTCCAAGAGTGTATGGTTTCTCATTAGGGTCAACCTGGCTATTTGTGCATATGTGGGATTCACTTCAAAAATAAACTTCCCCTTGGCCAAATTTAGTGCTTCAAAGGTCAAAATTGGTACTCTCGGAAAGAGGAATCTAGTCCCATGATTGGAATTTGTCACTAAGCTTCCAAATTAACACTTTTAATCCAAATATTTATCTTATGGTTATAAATGAAAGATTTTGACATATTCTCATCATCTCCTCAAAATCAATGGATAGATTTCAAATATTAAGTAGCTTGTATCTCTAAATTTCTGTTTACCTTTTCACATTTACCTAATACAATTATGAAATTGTCATGCAAATTATTAAATAACAAATGGCATCATCTGAATACATGTTTACAGTTTCACATTTACCTAATAGAATTATGAAATTACCATGCAAACTATTAGATAACAAATGGCATCATGTGAATACATGTGTACCTTTTCATAGTTACCCGATATGATTTTGAAATTAACATGCAAATTATCAAATAACAAATGGAATAATGTCAATAAGTGGGTTTATAAAATGAATGATTGTGCTAGAGCTATAAATTTTAAAAGGAAGAAAATGAGGTCGGCGTATATCAACGACATTTACTATTGTGGTTGTGCCAGTTAATAACTAGTAGTGCAACCATATAAATTAAATCGATGGTAAAAAAAAATAGGCATCAATCCATAACAAGTGTTTTTGGATGCAGTGGAGTCCCCACCCATTAAACTATATATCTATATATATATATATATATATATATATTTATATATATATATATATATATATATATATATATATATATATATATATATAAGCAAAAGTGAAAAAGAAGTGTTAAATTTGATACGAGTAGGAACATTAAAATTTGATCTTCAAAATTCTTGTACATAAATTTCATATTTGCAACAATAAGTAAGCTAAATGATAATGATAACTACTTACACTGGCGTGCAAAGAAACAACTATCTATAAACGTAATAAAAATAAAAACAAAAAAATAAAAAATTACAATTTGAAAGTTGACATTAGATATGTATGTAGTAATAGGCTGCCAGTTTTGTGGAAATTCATTATTTGCAACAAGAACTTTACTAGTGGAAAGGGTTCTAAAATGAATGGAAAGAGGACCATTGAAAGGGTAGTTCAAATCCTAGTTGGCACCCCTACTCCTTTACACGAGTTTCCATGAATTAGAATTTGCCTACATAATTAAAAGCAAAACATGTAGAAGTCAAATCTTCCTCCATTGTACACCCACTACAAGTTGGGGAATGCGCCAAAACAGCCAGCGAACCACCAACAACTGATGATGAGAAACCCTCATTAGTCCTTTCCAACTCGACAATGGAGGTAAAAGATATTGATTTCCCTTCAGTTTCATCTTCACATAGTATAATTTTTGTTGGAAATGTGGAGATACCAATTACAGGGACAAACGAGAGACTCCTTACCAGGATGAGGTACAAGGAAGAAGAAGGACTTGGTGTTAAAACCAAGGCATAAATCAACCATTGGAGGTTGAGCAAAGACCTAAATTTTCAAGATTGGGGCACTGAAGGACAATGCTCAAAGATGTCAGAAGCTTCCACGACATTATTGAAACAGTCGAGGAAAGAGGATGATGGGAATACATCACCATCAACCTATGGAAATATGCATTGCGGAGAAAGAGCTGAGGCAAGCTATTTTTCCCATGATCGTACCAAAGACCAACAAGAAAGCTATAACCAATTTCAGTATTCTAATGTTCATTTTGATTACAATCATATTGTTAATAATGAATGAAAATCATGGCATAAAAGGACTTGCAATTTTTGTGGATTGCCATAATGATTCCCCCATCATCAACATGAAACGAGGAATAAAATGGAATGAAATGAATAGGATCCAGGACTATAGCAAAAGTCAGACAATGTATAGGAAATAGACTATAGATAGGACTTCTCTTGAACATCAGTGACATGACTCCGGATTGTGGCAGCATTTGGCTCAACATAAGACTAATAATCATGATGACAGAATAGAAAAGTCAGATGAGAGGAAAAAATGAATCACTCAAACCTGGGAGGACAAGTGACTGAGTACATATGTCCGAAGCCCGACACGAGAAGTAGATGAGTGTCACATTCAAGAGCCACATGTTGTATGTAAAAGGGATGTTTCACTTTCATTTTTCCTCGCTATTTCTAGAAAGTATCCCAATTATTTTTAATCACAAGCTTGAAGGGGATATCATATGCTTGTCGTGTAAGTTCATTCTTCGAATGAACCCATCCTAGTAAGTTTTACAAGTCCTAGGAAGGAGAAACTCAGTCTCGTCATGGTGACGAGTCTTTTGTCATAAATTTTTTTAATGATCCCAACGAAAGAATAAATCAATGTCTTTTTCATATTTAGATATTTTGAAAAACAAACAAAAAGAAAACTCCATCATGTCCTTTTTCATAATTTGTCTCTCAAACCCAAAAAGATAGAAAACAATATTTCAGAGAACCTCTTGACCATATCGACCAAGGTGTACCTTTTTCTCAAATAGTCAACCTCAGCTCGAAAAAGGGGTAAACATGTATTGAGAGGATATTAATTCATTTAATTTAATGAGTTTGAAAAGACAAGTACTCGACAATCCTTTCATGTTTCAAAAGTCAGAAAAGAGCTTAAAAATGACTCCTCCTAGAGGAACGAGTAATAAAAAAGGATAGCAATTAGTTCCAGTAATGATGGAACTGCTCAGAAGATGTGATGGTCAAGAAGCTGGCTAATAATACCACTCATTACAGATGTTCCTCGGGAAAGGGTAAAACAACCAAGTGAAATCATTTGATCGGCCAAAGAGATGGTGACGATGGAATGAAAAAGCCAAGGCTCATCTCGAAAAATAGGCTGATAAAAAGGGTGATTGTTATAGCTCCAAATCTAACCATTATGCTTTGTGATGCTACACCCATGGCCTAGGGCAACCCCTCCTTCCAGACCTGGTCCAAAATCTAAAAAACAGTGTTTTATTCCCTGTACGCGACATTGCCCTGAGTTAAACGCGTGTATACGCGGGGTCCATACATACCTAACCCGCGTATATGTATTAAAACACTTAAAAAAATATAAAACTCCTTATTTTCGGGCGGAGATCATGGGTTTTACCTGTTGATCACCTGTTAGTGCCCGTGGCCTCAACTGTCCCCAACCAATTCCTAACTAAAAAACTACTTTGGAATTGGTATAAAAGACATCAAAGGGAAGGCCTAAAGGAGAGAGATCATAGAGCAAGGTTATTATACTGAGTTTTTTCCCCTGATCATGTCTGAAGACCCTTGTGCCTTCTGCACTTCCCCCATCTTGTACAGGAAACCCTTGTTTCCTTGTGATTGGATGTTCATTCTTTAGCCATGACATCTTGGAGTGAGTATTGGAAGGTGACCTATTAGAGGCTTGAGGCGGGACGGATCCAGAAGGAGGCTGAGCTTTGAGCCTGCAGAAGTGGTTCAGGTGATATTGCTCTTTTTTCATGCTATTCTATTTGTCTAATAAAGAAACACGTCTTGTTCCCGAAACGCTTCTTTCTTTATGTTAATGATGTTCATATTTGAATTTCATGCATGAATAGATGTTTAGAAGTTTGTAACTAACTCTTTTCTTATATAACATAAAGATCATTTTTATGTAAATCTTTGTCCATATACTGCTGCAATCCTTGGAATTGTTATTTTTGCAGGGCAAAGGAGCGGAAGGGACATGAAGAAGGGTTTGCACCCTTGAGTAAGTACCCAAACGTAGGACCTCAGGTATGTCCTTCTCACCCTAGAAGTAGTTTTTTATAGCATAAACGACTGTGTGTGTATGTTTCTTGACTTAGACAACTTTCAGTCTGCTAGGGTTCCACCCAAGAGCCTTAGGGGATAATATCCCACAACACTTTTGAATCCTTGTGTGGTACTTATAGATGAAATCTTGAAAATCTGGAGAGGGAGGTTCAGGCCCTCCTTCTAGCACCAATTTGTTGACATGGCTAATGTGCACAATGCCAACAAGGGGAAGTAACCCGATCACAAGCCCTAATTAGACCTGCTTTTGTTTGGGATGGCTAGTTCTGACGTGTTTTAAGGGACCCCGTAAACCGCTTGAACATGTCGAAAGATTGCTTCCAGGAGGAAGACTTCAATTAAATAAACAAAATGAAACAGCTAAACTCTATGTATTAAATCCTATCTATACTACTTCTAACTACTCTAATCTATCATGCAAGAGCATGATACAAAGGTTTAAACATCATATATATGTTCAACAAGAGCATGATAAAGAAGGTTAAACATCATGCATAGATTCAAGTCCAAATGAATGAATCACTGAATTCACAGCTGGACATGACTGTATTAAAGCTAAATTGCAATCCAATCACTCATATAAGAATACACATTCTTTTATGGAATTAAAGCTACAACTAATGTTTAATTTAGTTTCAAATCAGAGACCATTCACAAGTTAACCATGAAACTGAATCACATTCAATTTAACAAGACTAATAGTGAACTGTAAGTCATCAATATGCATAAATATAAATCACATTTATAGTCATTCCAGTAACTACACTCTGATCCAAAACAATACAATGAGTTTGAAACTAAAGGCTCCCTCTTCCCCCAAAAATAGTCCTCCTCATTCACCCTAAAGCAACATTGTTCTTCTTAAAAATCAAAAGCCCTTTCTCCTCGTCGAAGGTAATACTTATGCGTCCCTGAACGACCCTCCAACTTCCATGACTTTCCCTACCTCTTGTCATTACACATATCAATATGTACAGATGCGACAGGTTGGTGAAACTGCCGACAAGCTAAGTCACCCTGCCTCTTCATCTTCCCACTGTTTTAGATATGCCAATCGAGTACACAGAGATAGGATAATTAGCGTGACTGCTGGCACGTAGAAGGCATAACGGCCATGTCGATTCCTTTCCTGAGGAGGAGAACAGATGTTGGCAAAAAGGGGTGATTGTGTGTTTCCTCCCCATAATGAAGATCAGGACAACTCTGCTTAGGGAATGCACAGGCAACGCGTGGGCTCCTGACCCGAAACGCTTGCAGCCAAACCCTTAAATGTAGTGCTTTTGCATCCATGGCTCTTTGTATCCCCTCCTGTGTCCTTTACTTCTCACATGAAGAGATAGCTATCATTAGCTTCATAATTGTGAGCAATATCATAGAAATATTCACATGAAATAGAAACGCTGCTTCCATTAACTTTTATAACTACGGGAACAAGTGTGAAAAGGATCTATGCATAAAGCATAGTCAACATATAATTTCCCACTCAAAGCATAGGCTTGGCATAGTTTTTGAGGGCTTCCTTTCATCGCAATCGAGTATTGGCTCCCTCCCAGGTCACAGGACCCATGCCTTCCACCGCCCCAATGCGCAATTGCACTATCGGGAGTTCACAAGCTTGCCCTTTACGCTAGAAACCTGATCCCATTATAATTTTGAAAATTTTTTAAAACAAAGAAATAATTAGGAAAACCCAAGGCAATAGCCCAAGTTGGACCTCAAATATTATATGTTGGAGCCTATAAATATCGTCGGGTCCGGCCTATTGCATAATGCAATATGCACAAGCCTGGGGCTCCGCCAATATGTGATGTGCGATAGGGCTTCAGACCCGAATATAATATATATATATATATATATCTATATATATTATATATATATATATATATATATATATATATATATTATATATTATATATATATATATATAGTGGTTTATGATGTCGTTGGGTCCGGCCCTTATGGCATGCATTAAATTAATTGCGATAAGCCCCAAAAATTGGATTTATGCATGATTTGTGAGGGACTTTTGTTATAAAGAGTTAGAATGAAAATAAGGTCTGATAGAAGTGAGGGTGGAGGTGATTATGTGAGTGAGCATAGAAGTACCATGAATGCATATGAATATTGAAAATTTTGATGAAGGGAATGAATGAAGGGCTGAGCTGGGTCAAGAATGAACTATGCAATGGAGATTTATCAAAAGGTGGGTCTTGACCATTACAAATTAAAGATTTGACTTGGCAACGAATTAAAGTCTCTGAGATAAAATGGATCATTATGAGAGGTGGAAGATCAAACTTCTAGGGGGACCCATGAAAACTTGCTAGCAGGGCAAGTTTTTAATAGGGTGGTGGTTGTGGCCACAACACGCTGCAAGCTTCCTTGAAGGGTCCGATCAATATGTCTCCATAAGCATTCACTCTCAAAGGTCTCCAAGAAAGAATGATGACTCTCTCTCGCCCCAAAGCACAAGTATGAAACTAAGGAAATCACAACAAGGCTTTCCTCTTACAAAACCATTTCACACTATCAATCCACAATATGAAAGGCTATTCTCATACCTCACAAGTTATTGCTAGGCTATCAGCAATCCAAACTGTAAGCTATCAATCCAACAAACCAAGAACTAGCTAACTAAGAACTCAGAACGCGTTGATCATAGTCATGGAGGATGCTTTTATAAGAGGAGGAGCCTCCATAAATGAGGGGAGAGGAAGCTTATCTTCAAGGGAGGTTACTCAAAAGGTGGAACCACCATCTCAAATGAGGAGAGGCAAACTTATTTGACCCAAAAAATAGCTCCAGAACCACCCAGAAGCATTCTCTTTGAACTAATTTTCCATATCTGGGTCGTTGTAGGTCAAACACTGAGACTCAGAGATGACTTCGCGAGGCATTAGCTCATTCTAGGCTATCGTTGTAGGCAGCATACTGATGACCTGAGACAATTTTGAAACATGGGTAAAAAGGGGTCAACTTCAGGATTAATGAGCTTAGGCAATCTTCTTTAGTCATATGGAAGATTTGGACACATATTTTGGTATATGACAAAGAGCAGATGTCATTCAGGGACTGACTCTATCCAAGCTCAGAACGTCGGGTCAGTGACAAAATAATGTGTAACAGATGCCCCCTAAAGCATGAAGGTCGAGACAGTGGGAAGGGTGAAATTCTTTACAAAACCATAACTAAACCGGAACACCATCGTGGAGAACCTGTAGACGCAAATACAACTGATATCTCTGATATTAACATAAGTACATGTAGTCAAGGTATGGGCACAACCATCCAAAAAGACAAATAGAACTATTTTGTGGTATGGACGTAGCCATCCAGTCGAAAAGACCATATGACAATACAGGTATGGTCGCAGCCATCCAGAAAAACTCAGGTATGGTCGGAGCCATCCAATCAAAAGAGTCATGTATAAATAATCCACGCAACCTGGACTTATGTAATCTGAGCCCAGGGTCTTGAATCTCGAGCTTTCCATCATACAATTTCTAATATGTGAATAAATGTGTTGAAGTCGAGCATACTAGAAAATCGCTTGATTACTGGCCAATGATGTGAACCGTTAACAAGCGCGAGAGAGACCACTAGTAATGTCAATGGTTCTCAAGGCACTACTAGTACAATGCACAAAGTGTGAAGAATGATCTGGAGTCGAACACTTGTGAAATCACCCGATCGAAGACCAATGATGCAATCCTGTCATCGAATGCAAAGAACTTTCCATTGAGGCATGCAAGCTCCAAGGTACCTGAAAGGAATCTCTAGATCAACTTCCTAGATAATGAGTTGATGTCGATAGGAAGCAATCCATCACAAGAGGGCCTTAATATTTCCCACATCAACGACGTGAGACAAAGGAACAAGATGAAGATGGATGAAATAGAGAGTCATAGGAGGATGTAAGGGTGCAAACTACAAAAGGTTTAAGCTCTTGAACATATCAGTGACACGACTCCAAAATGTGGCAGCATTTTGGTACCAAGGGATCAAAGGTCATGTAGAGACAGTAGAGATCGAATGGAATGAGGAAAAATGAAGAACCCAAATCCCCGAATGCCAATGACGAAGTGAGGATATCCCAAACCCAGCGAGAAGCAAAAAAGTGTCGATGTTCAAGAGCGACAAGCTGTCGTAGGTAATCAAAAAAATATTTCCAAATTTTCCCCCACCATTGTTGGCGAGTACCCCAATTATTTTTGAAACACAATCTTGAAATGGATAACATATGGTTGAAATATAAGTTTGTCCTTCAAACAAATCCAAATCAATGAAATTTTAACGAGCCGTAAGGAGGAGAAGCTCGAGTCTCATCATGGAAACAAGTCCAATGTCGTTAGGGTTTAACGAGTCCGACATATGTAAAATTTAGAGTATTTTTCATATTTAGAGAAAAGAAAACTCCAGATGGGCCCTTTTCATATGTTTGTGTCTCTCGAGCCCGAAAAGGTAGAAAATGATACTTGAGAGAATCGCTTGACCATTTCAGTTAAGGAGTACTTTTCGTAAATAGTGCCTCTAGTCTGAAAAAAAAGTAAAAAAAAATTGGATACACGACGTTTTGAAACCATTAACGAGCTCAAAACAACAAGGGATCAACAAACATTTCACATTTCAAGAGTCAAAAAAGAGCTTAAAGTTGACTCAGAAAGGACTTTTCAGTATTTACTGCGTATATAATTCATGGATCGATCATCGCCAGTGTTCGAAACACCTGTTGTTGCACAAGAAAACTCAAGCATAAGATCTATCTCACAAAAATATGCAAATATAGATCAAAACCCTAATGAAAACCCTAAGTTTTGAAAAAATGTTATAAAAGGAACACTTTGGTAAAAAATCAATTTACTTGTGTTTTTACTATGGTAAAAAAACTTCTACCATTGCATACCTTGTGAAATTTGGCGACCGATTCCAGGAGGCTCAAGGATCCATTGCTCGTCACGCTACTTCCAAGTAAATGCCATAGCCTTACCTATGTTTTTATGCCAAAATAGGATTCATTTTCATGTTTTGAACCGTGTTTTAGAGCGATTTTTTGGATTAAAAATTTGCCTCGATCATCGCAAGTTTCCCTTTCGGGGTTGCGACGACCGAGAAATTTAAACTGTGAAAAAATGAGATCATCACAATAGATTGATGTATACCTGTGACGACCCAAAAGTTCTTACACTGTGAAAATCGGCTCGTCGCAGCTGTTTTAAAAATAGATGCGATGAGCACTGGAGGCAAAAAACAATTCATTTATAAGCAGTTTCAAAGGATGAAAATGGATGGATGGCATTTGAAAAAGGTATGTTTGTGCATGAAAGGAAAAGAAATGGCTTTTGTATGGCAAGAATGTACTCATGACAATGATGATGTGATGGGAATGGTAGATCCTCATTGTTTGAACATCATGCGAAACTGTGGGCTGTTAAAATTCTTCCTGACACCACTTCTGAGAGCACAATTGAATCTCTTAGAGTACTTGATCCGATCATGGAATCTGACAAAAGAAAAATTCATAATCCACGAGCAAGAAATTGAGTTCGATGCCATGGATATCAACTTTTTGACTGGGTTGTCAAGGAGAGGGGAGATGCCTCGCATGGTAGGAACTCGGGTTACTAGAGACTCTTTGGACACACTTATTGCAAGAGTGTGCCCCCCAAGAGCACAGAAATCACCAAGTGGAAAGCTACAGATTGCCACTATTAGTGATTTGTCACTACGGGTATTTATATTCAACATTACCAGAGCAGCTAGCTCCCAATCCCAGTATGAGGTGACCAAGACTCAACTATGGTTAGCCCAAGACTACTTGAATCCTACCATGTTTAATTGGGTGGACGCCGTGTCTCTCAATATGAAGAGACAACTAACCAAGTGCCATCAGGGTGAGATGAAACAATTTGGCTACAGTTCAATCTTAGTACTACTCATACTGGAACAAGTACCAGGCCTCTAGAGACAGGACATAACGGTGGGATGGCCAGGACCAGGAAACAGACACGGATTACTCGTTGGGCTCTCGTGATGTCACAAGGAGGCAGTGGCCAGCCTGTGTCATGGGGTCCAGAATTTGCTGAGTGGATGAACCGTCAACAAGTTATAGTTGAGGATTGGCCATATGCTGGGATGGACTTCAGGGGTGATTTGGACATGTTGCTTCCTCCTAGCGAACAATGGGATGGGAGAGGTAAAATACTCAATTTGATCGACAAAGCTTTTGTAATTTTTTGGGTTTTTAAATATATATGTCCTAATTATTATGTTCAATCTTTACAGATATTGGACCTAAGAGACCCGTAGGTCTATCTCCTATAGCCCGGAGGGTTGACAAGGAGATTGACTTACCACCTCCAGGTGGAGAGGTTGAGGACGAGATAGCCCATAACCTAGAGGGCTTAACTAAGGGAATCCCAAACTATGCAGGATTCCAAGAGATTCCTAGGCAGTACCAATGACATACCGCGAGGGTGTCGAATAGGGTGCACTGGCTGCTTAGACGCGTGGTCAGGGAGTATTCCTCTATAAAGAGCATAATGTATAGTAGAATTCTTGGTTTATTTTTCCACATATTTTTAGAGACATGTGTCTCGCGATCTAACTGAGCACACATATATTTTTGGACATAAATATATATATTTTTTGGGCACCACGGTGCGTAACACATGATATATACCTATCTATGTTTTACTGTATCTACTTACTGTGTCTGAATGCTTGCTAATGGTTTTTATAAATTGTGCAAATGTCTATCTAATACATGGTTTGCTAATGCATTAATTAATATATTTAGTCTTCTAGGAATGTGTTGATATGTGATGCAATCAAAATTCCCTTCTAATCAACAAACATGTAAAGACAACCTTAGAATATGAGGGTTTCAGACATTTGCATAAGAGGAAAAAGGACACAATAAGTGAGAAATCCCTTACACACCAAGCCAACAAGGCACATCGTCGCATGGGTTCATTTTTACACAAGCTCGGACCATGGAAAACTCTATTTGGATTCGGTTTCATGTTTACACAAGCTTGAAATGAAAAACTATGCTTGAAAAAGTTTCACATGCCCCCAACATAATGATACAATCGAGGTACATGCCCCCCAAGCTTAATTGCATTCAACTAGGTGGATGTAATGAGGGTTCACTTTCAAGATCCAAGAAAGACTCGACTGGAATTTTACGATATCTCAATCAAAGACTCGATTGGGAAAAGGGATTTGTTTCATTTTTTAATGAGGTTGACATAGTGAAAGAACTATCCTCAAGACATTTGTTTCAATTTTTAACGAGGTTGAAACAAGATCAAGAACTCTCCTCAAGACTTTTTTCATTTTTTAACGAGGTCAACACAATAAAATAACTCTCCTCAAGAAGCCTTGATTCATTTTTAACGAGCTTGACACAAGACAAGGAACTATGCTCCATACTCCTTGTTTCATTTTTTAACGAGGTTGACACAAGATCACAAACTCTCCTCAAGACTCCTTGTTTCATTTTTTAATGATGTCGACACAAGAAAAGAACTATCCTCGGGGAACCTGTTCATGGACCATATGAAAACAGGCTCCCAAGATTTCTTCACTAGACGGAAGGACCATTCTCCGGGAGGAATATAGGTCATTGGGTACCAATGACAGATCGGTTCGCAAGCCCCTAGTACATGATGTACTAGATCATCTGCGTGATCATCCATGGAGGTAGATGGATAGCCACATAATTGACCTATGGTGGGGGAAGGTATTGCTGGCAAACAAGAGCCGATAGGGGATGATGGTTGCAAAGGAGGTACCTGGTGACCAAATAATGACAATTGATCTATAGTCACAACTCTTCAGTCATGTGGAAAACAAACCACATGGAAAAGTGGAGAAACAAGAGCTCCCATGACATAAATATAGTTGCGGGCAAGGAGAAGATTGAAATCCAACGCACCTTGGATGACCATCATGTCTATATAGACAGTTTTACCTCCCAAAGTAATAGGGAACTTTGGAAGGATCCCTAAGGGTTGACTGGTTCCTCCATCGAAAACCAACAGATTCTAGGTGATAGGCACAAGCTGTGGGGAGCCCAAATATTTCCAAGTAGTGGAAGACATGAGGCTAAAAGACGCACCTTCATCCAAGACAGTGCTAGATACTACCATATTATAGGCATGTACTGTGATCTAGAAAGGCACATAAGATGGGAGTCGGAAAGCAATCAAATGACTCCAATCGAAGGAAACAACAGAACTACTTGGTGGGGGTATCATATGATTGTCCCCATGCTCTGCAGGAATAGAAGAAGGACTCTCCGGAGCAGTAGGGATAGGAGGTCACTTTGGATTCATGAGAATCTGAAGAAACCAAAAGAACATGAGCAATATGATCATTATGCTCTTCTGGAACAGAATGAACAACTGGTGGCGAAACCAAGCCGACACTCTCTTTGACCAATGGTTGGTCGGGAACAGACATAACACATTCAGGCTCAAGAAGAAAGGAACAGGAAAGAGATGAATCCAAGTCAATCTCTTTACCAATCTGGGGAGGGTTAGAATAAAGCCTCTGATAACCAACAGAAGTTGGGGTTGAGGAACTGTTAGGTTTTCCAAAACTTTGGAAGCTTTATCCATGAGAGGACAAAGGTGAAGAAGATGTTTCCCTTCACATAACCTGTAGGAAAATCTAATCTTCCCTTTCTTCTTACCATCGTTGGCCAAGAGCATAGCATCGACATGATCTCCAGAGGTCGATGAGGATGGTCGATCCGAAATCTGAGACCATACCTCCAAGATTCTGGGAATGCCACGGAAGTCTCAGAGGAGATGATCACCCTTGCACAACTTATAAGGAAATTTGACCTTCCGTGGAGGACCAGAAGGTTTTCCTACTGGAGGTGCAATCAAAGAAATAGTCGCACAGTTGGCCTCTCGCTTATCTAAATTCTTCTTCTTCGTCTTCCTCTTCTTCTTCTTAGCCTCCTGGTTACTGGATTTGGAACTTTCACTAGGCGAAGTAGGAGAGGAGGGTGAAGAAATAGGGGAAGAAGGTGAAGGTTCAACCCTAGAATCATCGTGATGTGATTCAAATGAAGGATACAGTGGAGAAGGAGTCGAGATGCTCGGAACCACCGAGGTTGAAAACAACCAAATAGGTAGGCCAATGATTAACCCAGGCAGGGACAATGTTGACATATAAGGAGCACCAGCATTTCCAAAAGAAGGAAAAGGACCAGGATTCCCATCCAGGGGGAGACCTTGACTGGTAGACTCTGGAAATGTTGCCATTAGAATTGAATTTGAAAGAAAACACAAACTATAACCATGAATATTTCATGGGTAGTTAATTTTACAACATTGAAACAAAACTTTGCCTTTTCATATTTTAAGAGTTGAGAAAAGGATGAAATGTGACTCTGTCGCTTTCAAAGTTTAATGAGCTTTAAGGGACATGTACTCATATGATCCTTTTACGTTTAAAGAGTCGAAAAGGAATGGAAGTGACTACTCTAAAATTCTAGGCAAGAGGTTTACCAGAAAAATCGTAAAACTGCATATTCACCTTGGTAATAAAATGAAAGAGGAATGACCAAGGACTTTTCGTACGGAAATCAATCTTCCCGAATGTTGTGTTCAGTGTGTTACAACTCATAAGGTAGTGGACTCGGCTTCCTATGGATAATAGGATGATAACCTAGTGGGGTCTCCCAATATATACGCGACTGTAGGGAGCACAAATTTGTACTAGCATCTATTGTATCACAAAAGCAGGAATCACCCAACCTTAGTGAGAACAATAGGAACTAGGTTTAACGACGCCGGAACACATCTCTAGCCTAGACCTATAGATATGTGAACATTAGGTTCCAATGCGTTTTTAAGTTCATTTAATAGATTTTAACAGTTGATCTTGAATTAAGTTTCAATTTCAATGTCTTGCCGAATGTATTTCATCAATCTCTAGTATGCAACTACAATGAGTAAAAAACCATTATGTTCGATGAATGACTACCTAAATAAGGGTAAGGGGTTCAATTACAAGCGAACGAAGACAATAACAACCAAATGCAAGAACAATAGTGCAAGCAAGTAATCCAATCAATAGGAAACACAATGCATCGATTTCCACTTATCTCGCAACTACTATGTCAAAAAATGAAAGATTTGAATTTCTCTTTTCAATTCCTAATCATAAAGAATATACTAATGCAAACATACTTTCATTTTGGTATACTATATCAGTGCAATTGTTTTTTATTTTTGGAATAAATAATAAACAAGATAATGCACAACCTGACTAATCAAAAGGCAAATGTAATTTATGCTTCAATAGTGAATGGAAGTAAAATCAACACAACAAGATAGTTTGGTGACCAATCACTCCAGATCAACCAGGAAGATGGGAAAGTAGCAAGAGAATAGCTTCAAACAAGTCAGCAATATTGTTCCAGCAAATTCTTGACGGAACCCTAAAAGACCTAGGTCACACAGTCCAAAAAGACAAATTGCATACAAATGGAACCAAGAAAGACATGCCTTAGTAAACACAATCAAAGAAGCTTAGCAAGGTGAAAGAAATAGTAAAGAACAAGCTACACTGGTCTATCTAGGAGGCAGGGTTGTAAAAAATTAACCCTACAAGAATCGTCGCAAGCTCAACACTGACAACATGAGATGATCACTAATCACCGCAAACACAACACGGTCAACTAAGAGACGTCATCGCAAGATTATACCTATTCTCAGAGACAGTCTAATTTCAGGAATCGTCGTAGCTATTGTTAGCACTTGAAATTTCACCTCAGGCTAAGAAAGGTAAACCTCAAGGCTACATCAAACCATTTAGCCTCGTAGCTAGCCCTACGGGGCAGGAGAAGGCTCTCTCCGGTTTATCTCGTAAAATCGCCAATAGATGAGATGACCAATAAGGTAACACTGATATTAGGCTAGTAAACTAATTAGAAAGATTGATTTTGAAGTTTTTGGGTTTTTGGTGGCAAATTGAGGGGATGGCAATTTTGGGTGCGGGGATTGG
>APFE030472218.1:0-10789 GCA_000404065.3 Pinus taeda | reverse complement strand
CCCGGAAGTGACGATTGATGCTATGTGATTCATTTCACTAGTTTCAATCCCACTTCTTCACCCCTGTGAGCATCACCTGATGCAATGAGTGCTAAGTGAACAATTCAAAAATCATGAGAAATTAGTCAGTTACGACTACCTCTCATGGAAATGGTCATACGTGAATGACTTACTTAACGCAGTTGAATCCCAAAATGATATCTAATATAATGCACTGCGTAAACCCCCATACTTAAATAATATCTCTCATTTTACCACTTGTTCGTTCTGTTTACCACTTGTAGGAGGCTCAGTTCGAATCTGATCGTTTCTGTGAGAACACAAAGGTCCGGAGGTCTTGCAAAATTAATTTATGCAAAATTAATTCCATATTTTGCATAAATAAGAATTATATACACACACTCAATTGCAGAAGCAAAAACTACTATTTAATCTCATCACGCATCTATATAAACAACAACATACTTGTCTGAAAACAATAACGAAACAAACTCCTGCTTAGAATACGTTCACACTTGCTTGAACTATAGATCACACATGCTTGAAATTTAACATCCAATTCTGCAAATAAATCCCCTGTCTATAAGAAAGATAAAATTATGTCTAATTGATTAAAGTATAACACTATGTCAGTGTTAGTAAGCTCTATCCGTGTGCATTCATAATCTATGAACAAAGAAATGATTAGTAGAATGAACTTAATTCAAACTAGGAAGAAATTATAATGCAATTACTTGATTGAACAAACTGGAAGATATGAGAATATAAAGACAATTTCTATCTACTGAAAATGAAACAGAAATCCCTAGTGCTTGAGGGGGCCTTCCACGAGAAGCAAACAATCATGCTATTGATCAAACACTTAACCACGCATGAGAAAATGAAATGATTCTTTTATAAACAAAGAATTAAAAACAGAGTTTAAGTCTCACGGTTGCGTCCTTACTTCAACAACATTTTCATTTTTGCCGAGAGGCATATTTATAGAGCTTATAACAATAAATTGTTCAGAGCTATATGCCTAATCCCTTTCAACATAAATTATAATTAACTTGAAAATATATTGTAACATAATTATCCCATGACTTTCTATTATCAAAGCAAATCATGAGGCATAAATCTCATTCTCACTCGCCTATTGTCGACTACAGAGGTTGAATTCATATTTGACCACATCACCAAGACCTGCTTCCATCGATCTGGTTCATGAGAGTAAGAGGAAACATTGATGACATCAATTTCCACCTACCCATATATTTCACTTCCCAGCTGGCACCTTGGAACTTGTCAAACCACATACTTGGTTGCAAAATCGTATATTAGCTACATAATCATTACAATTCGATAGTTGAAGTAAAAATTAAACTAAATAATAAAGAAAATTATCAATTTATGAAATACAAGACAATTGTATACCTTCCATGTCACAATTCCTATGATTTGATGCCCAATGTGTGATTATGAAGGTCAAAAAGAAATAGATAGAGTGAGAAAGGGTGTAAAAAAGAAGCAATTATGAGGCTCAACAATAGTTATGGACATCCTAAGGAGCAGTCACATCGACATCTTGTGTTTCATGTCAAGAGGAGCAACAAAAGGTTGCATAATAGGTATGGTTGTCCTCTTTAGTTGATACGACTTGCAAGTGAATGGGTGTCCTAGGAGAAGTCTGTTGGAAACCAAGAGGAAGGGATTCATAGGTGTTGGATGATCTAAATAGGAGAAGAGGATACAACAAGGATTGGTCTCTCGTGGTCTATTAGAGGGAAGCGTGAGAGTGGACCAAGTGTAAGCCTAGGAGAGGTAGTTGGTGGGGCTCATAGGTCTGATCAACTAGAGGAGAATTTTGTGACAACCCATGTTCATTTTTGGAGAAGACACTTACAGTAGTGATAGATGGTATCCCTCTATACCCTATGTTAGTCTTCATTAGAGCAACGTAGGAAGACTATATTGGGCTGAACTTCGTGAGTAGCTGAGGAGCAGTAGTGCGCAGTTGTGATTTGTTCACAAACAAAGTTGTGAACAACTCAACATGAATCTCGATGTGTTGTGCCCTTGATCGACTAAGATACAACTAGTGAGAGGAGGTTCAATGACCAAATGGACTTGGATAATTGAAAGAGGGAATTTTGTAGATTGGGAGTTGAAGGACCAGACAGGTACAGGGTACAACCGAGAGGAGCTGAGAGAGCATGTGACAGCCAGATGGTTAGAGTATCTTGTTTAGGGTAGATTGGTTGTCGATGGATTGAAACCAAGCCCCGATTTTGTATTCTTGTACTAGTGGATATTTGAGGGCCATTATCCCTGGTATGAGAGCCCTAGACTATTGTATTATTCAGTTTGATTAATATAATGAAGTTTGGTTGAAAATTGTAAAAATTTGCCTATATTTTGTGCACTAGTAGATTTATTGTTTTTTATATTCCGTTGTGCAAAGTAGCTTCGTTGTGATTCTTGGTTTGGTAGCGTTAGAGATTTAATATTCTATCCCAGACACCATGGTCGTGGAAAAAAAACACTACTACTAAGAAAATGGATGCACTCAATCTCAACTGAGAGTATAAACTTTAGTGGCAAAATGCATAGAGCTTACTCCATAGCCAATCCAAGAGGAATTTGCACAGGAAGAGAGGAACTAGCTTATGAGAGATGCAATTGTTGAGATTTATACTTGGGAGGTACTCCAAACATTTGGCTAGTGGGTTTTGGAGGAATTGGCATCACAAGGGCACTTGTGGGCTAAGAACCCAAGCATGGGGGTTTTGCACCCAAAGGAGTTGGGTCAAAACTAAGTTGATTTTTTTATGGTTTAACCAATGGGGATGATATATCACCTCTAGAGGAACTAGGGGCAATGAAAATCACTCAAATAAGATGTCTAGAATTGAAGATATTAATGTTTATATGTTATGGTGGGAAAAGGGTGACGTAAAGGTAAGTTGGCCTTGTGTTAAAGGTGCTCCTTGGAGGGTTGTTCGATTCCCACATGAAACATATAAATAAGATACCTTGTGAGACCTCATTCACTCATCCAAGTGCATCAAGTCACAAGTCTAATACATATGATTGAGTTGTAGATCAAAGGCAGACTCCAAACAAAGGAGGAGGCTATTGTGGCATCTTTTATGATAGTTTTGGAGGTTGAGTAGATTTGAGTGCAAGGCCGAGTTATTGTGTTGTGTTATGGGTTGTTTTGTGTTGGTATGAGTGGCATTATACCTCAGTCTTGTAGGCCGCAAGGGTCTGTTATATTACAGGAGGCCGAAGCCTAGTTTGAGTAGCTTACAAGGGTGCCATAGACCTATACCTTGGTTGGGAGAAGGGCTGAGTCTTAATTCAAGTTGGAGGGAAGGTCATAAGGCCTAGACAAAGGTTGGAACCTTCTACAACAAATGTGTATGCAAGGAGGAGCCTAAGGGAGGAAGGCCACAATTGTAGGAGGCGTGTTGGAGAGTGTAATTAGGGCTAACTTGGATTGTAGGTTGCCTTAACCAGACCACAGACTTGAAAGCAGTAAACACAAGTTCAAAAAGAGGTATATAATGATGTATTTAAGGTTGATTTGGTGCTAGAGGATAATTTTCCAAATTGGAAAGTTGATTGGAACATCCTAAGAGTGTATTACATCAGTAGTTGTACTTGTGTCATTGTTAAGAAGAGCAGCAAGAGGTTGTAGGGCTGATTTTTCATCTTCTTGAGTTGATGTGACTTCCTAGTGGATGTTGTCCTAGTGTAGGACAATCGGTGGAGCATCCAAAAGAGAAGGAATTAAGAAGGTTGTAGTGGCTTGCGCCAAAGCCCTAAGTGAAGGTCATTGAAGGACAAATGGTCTATTAGGAGAGGCAAAAGTTGGTGAGTTTATGAATGATTCTTGAAGGACGAAGAAAGGAGATCAAGGGAGCATATCACATAAACCCAAGTTCATTGTGGGAGAAGGACATATTACAGTGATAAGTGGTAGCCCTCCATGCCCTAAGTGTGTCTTCATCAAGCAACACAGGAAGACACTAGTGGGAAGCAAGTCCCTAAGAGTTTTGTCCTTGAAGGAATAAGGAGAAACTAGTGGGAAAGAAGTCCCAAAGGAGTTGAGGAGTAGCAATGGGCAGTTGACAGTTATTCACAGACAAAGTTGTGAACAAATTGATAAGAGTTTCAATGTGTTGATGGACTAACGATCAATTAGGGAGGTTAATTTTAGTTAACAATGGTATGTTCTATGCTTAGCACAATTACTTCAACGTCCTTTAAGCAACCCAATGACAATTTCCAAATTAGTTTTCCAATATAAATCACATTAACCATACATCACATTAACAGTAACTGTAGATAGAACATGAATAATAAAATGTAGAAGACAAGACAAGACAAGAGAACACTAGATTTAGCGAATGCCAGGGAAAAACCCCAAGATGGGGAAAACCCTTGATTCATTCTTATTATTATATCAAATGTTCAACAGAGAGAGAGAGTACAAAATTCAAAATTTACATGCCAAATCACAGTCAAAACAACCCTGTCAAATCTATGATTTTCTGCAGTAGTCAACAACCCTAACCAAAAAGTCAACAGTGGTCAAATCAACAACAAACAATCCTCTTTAGAGTTCGGTCAAAGGTAGTCAAACTCAACTTTTTGAAGTGGTCAAAATCAGCGCAAAATAGTCCTAAAATCAGCGGTCAAACTTGGTCAAATCATGTAGTTCAAGTCTGCAGTCAACTTTGTGGTCAACCCTATCGTCAGCCTCGGTCAATGTGCCCAGAATACCTTGATATTTGTGCTAGCATAAGAAGCTCTCCAAAACCAAAATTTTGACCCAAAAATTGCAGTCAAATTGTTGGTCAAAGTTCTTGGTCAGTGCTGCTCAAACCTGCAATATAAGTATGAAATTTGGCCGTGTAAATTTTCTTGAAATTCATCCTTCTTGCCACACATGTGAGAGAAAAGAAATTCCCAATAAGTTCTATGAACCAACCAGAGAAGGAGAGAGAAGATCATGTGTGATGAGATGATGCCAAATGAGGTTAGAGGTATATTTATAAAAGTCATTGAGGGTGAAGTGACATGTCTCTTGGGCTTAATGAGCCTACATGATGATGCGACCAACCATGACAATTTGCACATGTGTGTGCATAAATTCAAAAACATATTTTTGCTTATCCAAATTTGATGATCTTTAGATCAATTTTGGTCCTCTTGAAAATAGGAATTCAATGCAATCATCATCTCCATCAAATGAGTTGACCAAAGTGGAATTTGGCCCTAGTTGCCAATTTTAACAACTTGGAGCTACCGAGTTTAGTGACATAATGGAGTTGGTTCAATGATAGAGGCATATTGAAGTTGCTACAGATTGGGTGTCGAAGGCCCTGGCATGTGTGTTCAGGGTACGACTGAGAGGAGCTGAGAGAGCGCACGACATCAGCCAAATAGATAATGTATCTTATTCACGTAGTTTGGTTGTCATAGTTGTTGACACCATGTCCCAATTGTAGTCTTTCATTAATGGATGTATGAGGGCCATTATCCCTGGTACGGGAGCCCTAAACAATTGTCTTATCAATTGGTTAATATAATGAAGTTGGGTTGTTACTAAAATTGTAAAACATTGTCTATATTTATGCATGTTTTGATTTACTACTATTTATTGTTCTGTTGTGCAAAGTAGTTGTTTTGATACTTAGATTAGTAGAGTTAGTGATTGTAAGATTTTGACCTAGACTCCAATATCGTGGAATAACAACAACACTGTCACGAATACTGAAGTGCTAACAAAAGTGGCAGGTTGGGTTCCAAATGAAGTGCATACTAGAGAATGTTATAATCAATACATGTATATAATGGATATTTATTAACACCTAAAGTTCCTCCTTGGTAGAGTTTTGGTGGATAGAAATGAGAGTAAGGAGGACATTATTTTGTCTCTAAATCATATGTAGCAACACATGGTAGCAATGGATCAAAGGATGGATCTTATCGAGAAGCACATAGGCATTCCTCCTTATTCAGATTGCTCCCGAATGAGCAACAAGAACCCATTCTAGTTGAAGCGAGTGATTCAAATAATTTAGTCTAAATGTTGTTTAATTTCTTTATTTTAAACTATTTTATGCTTCAATTATGTAATTTTTTATTTACAAATAGCCCAATGGGCCCGACAAATAGTGTAAGCATTTTGGTCTATGGAACTCTGGTTAGTACCAAATATTTTACAATTTTGAAACAACTAAAATTTAATATTTGATTTGGCCTTCCTAGTAGATGACAAGGATTAACATGTAAACCTTTGTTTTTTTTAAATATAAAAATATTTACTTCAAAAGAAAAAGACATACCAACACTCATATTCAACTTTTATTTAACATACAACTAAAAATTAAATTATTGTTATTTTTATTAAATTGTTTCAATAAATGCAGAGAAACAAGGGATTATCATAAATAATTTACACAAACCAAAATTTAAAAGACCAATCCACCCACATTTACATCTATTATCCTTTCTAAAAATAACGTATTTTTAAATCTCATTATAAATTGGGATTAATGAACATTTTTTTCTTAATTAATCATAAAAAATTCAATTAAATTAAAAGTTAAACTTAATTTTTTAATTAAATTTTAAATCTATTTTTTTAACTGTATTATTTACTCAACTCCACATTACTAATCATATTATCCTTGCTATAAATAAACATTTAATCTCGTTATAAATCTTTGCTATAAAATTAACATATAATTTCATTATAAATTGGATTACATTGAACATTTTTTTTAATTTTAAAATTAATTAAAAAAATCAATTAAATTAAAAGTTGAACTTTATTTTTTATTAAATTTTAAAAATCTAATTTTTTTAAAGTATATTATTTCAACTTTCCTATCGATGAACCACACTGGTTGATTTGAAAAGCGTCCCTCTTTCCTATGTGATTTAGGCCAAAACACTTTCATAATATTTATTAGGTCAATGCCTTTACATGCATATATTTTGTAAACTCTCACTGACAAATAATGATAAATACTAATACCACAGTAAGCAGTACCGTAATCACAAAGCACTTTGGAGAAAAGAAGATAATCGCTAGCTTCTCTGGGCCATTAATTAATGCAGTAGTCTATAATGCGACTTTTTGAAAGTTTTTTCCGCGGATTTTTCCGGTCAAAATCCGGCAGTAATTCATTAGAATCCGAAGTTTGATAGCTAGTTTCTGCACAATCAATGGCTCCCAGGGGTTTTTCAGGGCGCTGAATCCAAATATGCAGTTAAAAAACCATTTTAACTGCTAAAAATCAAGATTTAACTTCATTTCTTCCGCCGGCCGCCGGATTCCGTCACCAGAATCTCCAAAAAGTCGCATTATAGACCACTCCTTAATTAATACCCATGACTAATGAATGAGCTACTAGTACCTGTGGGCAGGGACTAATCACTTCCTCATGGCTGCTCTTTTCTTCTTCTGCATGTTAAAACCATGCATCTCAGATCGACGGGGCAATAATTTGCCAACCATTATCAGTGCAAATGTTGACACAACAACACACAGAAATGTCTTAGTCGCAGACAAGAATCGCTTTGGATTACGATTGTGACTGCTGCCGATGGCGCGCTTATCATCGTTTTCACTGAGTATCACTTTTTCTGCTGAAATTTTCTCCTCGGCTTCTGAATTGGGTGGCTGCAATACTTCGGTTGATTCAATGTTGTTAGAGGAATGACAATCAGATGCAGGACCAGCCTCTTGTGAGGGTTTACCTTCATGATTCACTGTTTGATGCTCCAGTAGGTCTTCTGCCATTATTCTCCCCAATTTATCTTCTAGGGCTGGATGATCTGAACACAGGCGTCCGACAGGAGGCGGCTGCTGTTGCTGCTGATCTTGTGGATTCTGGGATGGAATTGAACCCTCCTTTATCTCTTCTACCATGTTTTTGGGATCACTTTCCTGCTGTTCTTCTGGTGAACAGAGAATGGGTGGAATTGTCCCCTGTTCTTCAACAGTTGATGTGATGCTGTTAGTGAAATGTGAATTACCTGCATAATCAACCTCTTGCAGGGTTTTTCCCTCATGATCAACTGTTGGATTCTGGGATGGAATTGAGCCCTCCCTTATCTCTTCCACCAAGTTTTTGGGACCACTTTGCTGCTCTTCTTCTGGTGAACAAAGAATGGGTGGAATTTTCTCTTGTTCTTCAATAGGTGATGTGATGCTGTTAGTGAAATGTGACTTACCCACATCATCAACCTCTGGCAGGCCTTTTTCCTCATGATCAACTGTTGGATTCTGAGAAGGAATTGAGCCCTCCTTTATCTCTTCCACGAAGTTTTTGGGATCACTTTGCTGCTCTTCTTCTGGTGAACAGAGAATGGGTGGAATTGTTCCCTGTTCTTCAACAGTTGATGTGATGATGTTAGTGAAAGGTGAATTACCTGCATCATCCACCTCTTGCAGAGCTTTTCCCTCATGATCAACTGTTGGATACTGGCATGGAACTGAGCCCTCCTTTATCTCTTCCAACAAGTTTTTGGGATCACTTCGCTGCTCTTCTTCTGGTGAGCAAAGAATGGGTGGAATTGTCCCCTGCTCTTCAATAGTTGATGTGATGCTGTTAGTGAAATGTGAATAACCCACATCATCAACCTCTTGCAGGGATTTTCCCTCGTGATCAACTGTTTGATGCTCAATGTTTTCCATCATTTTCCCCACTTCAGGAGGCTGCTGATCTTGTGGATTCTGGGATGGAATTGAGGCATCATTTATCTCTTCTATCAAGTTTCTTGGATCACTTTGTTGCTTTTCTTCTACTGAACATAGAATGGGTGGAACTGTTCCCTGTTCTTCAACAGTTGATGTGATGCTGTTAGTTAAATGTGAATTGCCCACACCATCAAACTCTTGCAGGGCTTTTCCCTCTTGATCAGCTGTTGAATGCTCAATGTCTTCTTCCTTCTTTTTTCCCACTTCTTGTTCTTCTTTTAGATGTGGATTTGAGCAGACCTTGACAGGAGGAGACTGCTGTTGTTGCTGATCTTGTGGATTCTGGGGTAAAGTTGAGGTCTCCTTCATGTCTTCTACAAAGCTTTTCTGATCACCATGCTCCTCTTCTTTTTGTGGGGAAGTAAGAACATCTGATGAAGGGCCTTTAGAAACTTGCAGATCACCTTCTTGTTTTGGGCAGTGAATATCTGATGAAGAGCCTTTGGAAACTTGCAGATCATCTTCTTGTTTTGGACAGTGATGCAATCTTTGGGAGTCTGAGTGCTCTGTAACGTCTCCTCCAGAACTAACTTCGGGCGCTTCTGTAACGTCTCCTCCAGAACTAAATTCTTCTGCAACTTCATAGAAATCGCAATCATCACAGCAATGATCGGGTGATTGTGGATTCATGGTGATGAAACTTGAATCGGACTGTATATATTATGGGTCTCTAATCGAAGGGCTTTCTGCTGGAGTTGCAGGTGTGGGCTCTATAATGAAACTTGCAGAAATTATAACGTCTTCCGAGTTAGGAGATGTATAGGTATTGGTGTGTATATAAGGAAAAGGGCGATCCTGCCGTTGAGGTGAAGTTTTCACTTTGATGGTCGCTGCGAAAATTGAAAAATTCAAGCAGTTGATGCGATTTACAAGGGTGGTTGTAACACATTCTCTGAGTTGACTGTTGCCATTTTTAATAGCATTTAATGTGCTCTTGGTCATCCTTAATTCGATTTGAAGTAATCTAAGTCAATGGGATATTTCTACTTGGATCTCGGGTGGTTCAGCTCAATTGGAGTGTTTATGGTTGATTTTGTAATTACATTTTCGGATGAAATATGATTTATTTTTATTTTTATTTTTATTATGTTTAATGGAATTTAGTTTTTTTAGGTTATGAGTTCAAATTTCATAAGGAAAGATGGGGTGGAAATTATTTACAAGGTATAAAAGTGTTTCATAAGGTACATAATTTTAGTGATAACATTTTATAGGTGGGGAGATTCTTCTTGGTGACAACTTTTTATAGATGGGCAAACCATTCCACGTGACATCATCTCATAGGTGACCAGAGCATTTTCCATCCAACATTGGAGTTTACCACCACCCAAGCCCAACATGGTTGGAAAAAAAAGGGGCAATGGTTCCAATAGTGTCCCACAAGTAGGCATATTGTCCTAATGACAACATCTCACAAGTGGGCAAATTTTTTTCATCCAACATTGGAATTTTCTTGGATTGACACCCAACTTATTTTAAAAAAGAAAAAATTCTATATCTTTAAATAATAATTTTTTTTTCTCAACACATTAATTTGAAACCATATGGAGGGGATAACATCTTATTGTGCCAACCACTCCATTGGTCCCATGAAAATTAAAATAATAAAAAGATAAAACCATTACAAAATATTTCTAACATTTAAACTAATAAAAAGATGAAAAATAAATCTCACATTAAGGAATGTAATTATAATAGACAGTAGATTCTTTGCTAAGCACATAAATAAATGATGTTACAATGATTAAATATTTTTTTTCTCTAATATGTAACATTTTTAAAATAACAAATATATTTTCTTTTGTAAAAACTATAATAAAAAATAGATATATATGTAAAAATAAATAAATAAAGAGTTTTGTGGGTTACCTCAATTGGTCAAGTTCCCATTGTTATTGAGAGGTCAAAGGTCAATTCTATCCACACTCTTGGGGTCAAGATTTCATGGTTGAGCCGACAAGAAATGGTCCCTTTGAGTAGATCTTCTTAAAACAATTATCTTTAAACGTAAGGATGACCAATCTCCAA
>APFE030472192.1:140835-151385 GCA_000404065.3 Pinus taeda | reverse complement strand
GCCATCTTTCTTTCTCACCAAAACGATTGGTGACCCACATGGTGATGTGCTAGGTTTGATGAACCCCTTCTCAAGCAACTCCTGCACCTGCTTCTTGATTTCTGCATTCTCTGAAGTGGACAACCTGTACATTCCAGTGTTAGGCGATGGAGCATCTTGCTGCAAAATAATATCATGCACTATTTCTTTTTTGGGTGGCAGAACTTTAGGTTCTTGAAACAAGATATCATACTCTGAAACAATCTTTTCTAAAGCAGCTCGTTGTTTAGCATTACAAACCTCAAATACATTGGTTTTATCAGGTTTATTTTCCTTTACAACCATTAGTAAGAATCGTTTGCGTGAGTTTATCATTCGTTTCATCTGCCCTAAGTTTATGAGAGTATAATTATTCTTGAGCTTATGAGCTCTTACAAAGTATTCGATTCCATCTTTAACAAGTATATACTTGTTCTCAGCTCTATAGAAGATAGCATTTCTATGATACAAGTAAGGACTTCCTAAAACAATTCCACATATATCCAAAGGAATTGTGTCTAACTCAACCTCATCTACAAATGCGGACCCAAAAGAAAACTTCAGTTTGCATTGTCTAGTCACTTGTAGCTGTGCTTTATCATTTAACCATCCTAATGGGTATGGTTTCTTTTGAGGTGTAGTCACTAATCCCAACTTCTTTACAATTGTTTCAGAAATTAAACTTACTTGTGAACCATTATCAAACAAAGAATTAATCTTTTGATGTTTGGAAATAACTGGAATATGGAAAAGCTCATGCCTTTTTCTCTCATTTTCTTCATCAATAGTAGATTCTGTAGAATTACTAGTAGATGCTTCAGAATTCTTACCTCTTATACATGTGGCTGCAATAGTTGCTTCATCTCCTGAGTCTGACCCCAAATCTTTTTGAATAGTTGCAGCAGTATTCTTCTTCTTGCCCTCTAACTTCTTACGTCTCAGCTCCAAATGCAGAATCCAACAGTGCTCATCATCATGCCCATCCTTCTTACAGTGAGTGCATGAAGACTTGCTCTTCTGTGCAGTGTTAGCCTTCCTTGCTTTCCATTTCTGCTTTCTTTTCTCCTTATTCTTGCTTGCAGTGGGTTGGGATGATCCCCTAACTTCTGGACTTCCATTCTTTCCTCTAGCTTCTATATGAGTAGCTTGTACAGATACCTCATGTATACTAGTGGGATTAAACATGAGGATAGTGTGCCTCATGTAGCTGTGTAGACCACTAATGTACTTCAACAGAGTCTTAGGTGAGTCTAATGAGATTTCTAGAATCAATTCTCTCTTTCTAAATTCTTGGGTGTAACCTTGTACACTTTTCCCTTCAACTATCGAAGAGTTTGCCAGCTCATTATGGCTTGTTGCATGTAGGCTAATGGATAGAACTGCTTTTTGATTGCAGAAACAAATTCACTCCAGACAGAAAAGGTCTTACCATGTCTCTTCATGTCAGCTTGGGTCCTGCCTTCCCACAAAACCAAGGCAGTGCCTCCAAGGCGTAGGCTTGCCAGTTGAATCTTGCTCTTGTCTAAATTGATACTCTACACTCTGCAATAAACATCAATTTGTCTAATCCAATTATCCAACTTTTTTGCATTCAACTCTCCATCATATATAGGTAAATCAAATTTAACATCTAGTTTAATCAAAGATGTCTTCTTTTTATGTTCAGGGCTATTAGGAGGTGTGAGAAAGCTTTCTTCTTTGCCTTTTCCTTTTGAGTGGTCATGGAGGAGAGACTCATCTTCTCCTTTGTCTTGTTTGGAGCCTGATGAATCTTCGTCCTTATGTTTTCTAAAGTCCTTATACATTTCCTCTACCATGGACCTTATGGCTAGGAAACTCTCTATGAATTGAGGGTCTGGCCCCATAGAACCTTCCTCTGACATGGTCTTCTGAGGATAGACTCTCCCAATTTCAAGATTAATTTCGACCAACTCTCCTTCTCCTAATTTAAGCTTTGATCTAGTTAGCATTCAACAGCTAAATCCAACACAAGCTTGTCTAACCTTGACAACCTAAAGCTCTGACACCACTTTATCTAAAAATCACTCGTGAGTGATCTCAGTTACTTAATTAATGAATGAACGTATTACAGACTCATGTGATCACCATATATAGGCACTCATCAGTGGTAAAACCCCTATGTAGGGGAAAACCTAGTCAAGTACTCTTCCTAAAGTAATTCAAAATGAGATGGACCAAGACCCTAGACCACCAGACCTTCCTCCTCCACCAAGTCATCCTTCCAAGATGATTTAATAGTCTCTTCTTATCCAAGAACTTCAGCAACAATCCAAATATTCAACTTCCTAGCTACAAAATTTCGACCCTCAGCAGCAGAATTTCGGCCTCACAGCTACTGCAGAATTTTGGCCCCTCCAACAACTACACAACTTTCACACATGTCAGAAAAAGAGATAATTTAGACTTTTTATGCTTGAGAAAGACCTTTTTCTCCTTCATTTTCCTTCTTCTTCTTCCTCGAAATTCACACTTTTTCTTGCCCCAAAAGTTGCAGATCGAACTTCTTGTGAGTGAGTGACAAATTAGGTCGAGTTGTTGCCTTTATATATTGATTCTTCTACCCAGTTTAGGCCGACTTGGTGGAGGAGGCCCAATTGACCTATTTTACAATAAATTAACTTTCTTCTTTGACAAATAAATCCCAAGAAGGGTTCCTTACATTATGACATGGATAAGGACACGAAATAAACCCTAGCAGTCTACAATGGAGGCTTTGACCTATAAATAATTGACCCAAGCATGAAACTCATGCTTTAATAAGTCAATTTCTTTAATAATAAAATTTCTTTTTCTTTCTTTCGATAAATAAATTACATCATGAATCAACTTACAATTATGAGGACTGACACTAGTTACATTCTTCAACATTCCCTCTTAACTAGGGAGGTATTCATAATTACAAATATATAGAGGTACATGGAAGATCTCCAAAATGAACTACAAAGAGTTCTAGCAAACTCAGTGTTGCGGACTAGATCCCTGACAAGGGTAATCTATCCGGGTGGGACTAAGATGGACTCAAACTTTCAGCCAATCTAGGTACCATCAGACTTACTTGCTAACCATCAACCCAGGGATTTAGGTGTGTATCCAAGTTCAGAGCTCGATGACCAATGCCACCCTCCCTCTTCGGGATCTAGACATCAACACATAGGCCGGTCAGATGTCCTCCCAAGAATTCACCATTAGATGCTTCAACTCTCTCTATCAAACTAGATATATCCATTTGTCCAATCATGCTTCCAGAGTGTCGAACCTTTTTCATGGAAAGGTTTACCTGTACAAACACAATCGCTAATCAACAATAAAATTTCAAATATACATACAAGTAAACACAAACCTTCAGGGTCCCCATTCATTCAGATGTTGCTTTTATCATCAAGTTATACTATGCAATTTGTCAGAACCTTTCTTCTCCTTTCAATTCTTCAACTTCACCAAATATATTGTAGATCTATTCATTCTTTGATTTCTTCTACAAGGTATCCATCATAATATGTCGCCCCTCTCAATTGGGAAGATGTACTCTTTTCTTCTAACCATTCTCCCTCTTAACTTAGGGAGATCAATAATTTCTTCTTTTATAACATCAGAGAAGCTTCAACCTTTCATGACTTTATCAAGGTCATCTTGATCATCATCATTCTTATAGCTTCCTTTCATCATGCTCATAAACATCTTCAATCACGAACATCTTCAATATCTTGAAGATCATATACTTGCAAAATTTTAATAGCAAGTACAACAAAGTACAAATATATAGAAGCATGAATATAACTAAATCATATTACTATAATGGAAGCATTCAAACATTCAAACTTTAGACACCAAATACCTAAGTATAGTTAGGTTTATAATTGATAAGAGACACACTAAACTTCAATTTCTATCATCAAGACACAAGGCTTTAGATATCGACAACTTAAGTACTATACATCTAGGGCTTCTATATTACTCTCAAAATTGTATGAAAGACTCTATTAGGTTTTGTTGCAAACCCTAGATTTTATTATCAAAGCAAATTCATAATTGAAAACAATATCATTATTGGGCCTAGAATATTAACCTCTACTAGGGCTTTATTACAAACCTTATATTTCATAAAATATCAATAGTTAGGTTAGCATATTATATATAGGATTTCATGCACTAGCATCTTATATCAATATCCATATCTACTAGGTAAACCAAAGACACAAACATTAATACATACAAGTTAGATATACAACAATTTTGATCAGACTATAGTTTTGATCAGACAAATGAATATGTACCAAGGGTTTCATTCCTAGGATCTTACTATGTCTATTTAAAGGTTTAGTTTATAAACCCCAATTTACCAAACCCTAAATATCTATGGTTTCAATTTAGACATTAATAGAAAACCCTAAAGGATTAGGGTTTTTATCATAAAGATACTAAAACCCTAAACATAGAATGAATAGGTTTTCTAGATTTCATCAACAACCCTAAGTAGACTTAGAGTTTCATAATCAATATTGACACACCTTTAGGTTATGGTTTTATAATGAACCTTTTAGGGTTCCACAAGAATGATCAAATGATAATATAATGAGGGTAGATTCAATCTAATGATTAATCACCCTACAAGAATATTTGTGATTCAAAACAAACTTTAGACATAACGATGTTAGTAATGTAAAGCAAATTTTCAAAGAAGAATGATCACACCTTTTATATGAAGAGAACTTTATAGAAAATTTTATAGTCTAAGGCATACCTTTGAGTTGTTCCTTAACAAACCTTGTAGGACATCAAATCTTGAAGAGCTTCAATAGAACTTCTTTCATGCTTCAAGTCTATCCTTTGAAGTCTCCTCCATAACCCTTGAGAAATTAGCAAACTTTCCTAGCCAATGAAAATATAAAGAGAAAGGTCATTAGCATACAATACAAACAAGTCTCGATGTGAGGAGGAAACCAAACATTAAAAGATGAAACAAATAATAGGATACTTATCTTTGGTAAAATGGTGAATGATCCCTCTTAATCCAGTCTCGAGGGATACATATAGCTTATAAAAAATAATTAAAAAATGTTCTAACAAGACATGTTATATCTATAAACTCCAGAAATAAAAGACTAAAAGGGCTATGTGTGAGAGAGAGGACTTAGTAGCATAAATCCTTGACTTCTGATTCTTCGGTCTTGTTCTTCTTAAGTGGATCTTCATCAACAACATTCACATGTTCTCTTTCTCTCTTCTTATTTCTTGGATTATCTGTACAATGGATTTTGTAGTGGCCCATCTTGTGGTAGTTGTAGCATTTAATCTTGGATAGGTCCATTTTCTTCTTTGGTCCTTTGAACTTCTTGAAGGTTCCCTTCTTCTTGTGATGAGAAAAATAGGCATTCGAGGTGTTTTCTTCTTCATCCTCCTTCTTATTATTTACTAATGATGTTCTGGCTTTTGCTTGACTACATGCATTCCACATTTGTTCAAATGTTGGAGTATCCTTCCAACTATTAAGTCTTGATGCAAAGGCACTCCAAGATTTTGGTAGTCCTAGAAGGGAAATAATTACGAGCTCTTTTTCTGGGACAACTTCATCTATTGCTTGGGGTTCATATTTGATTCTAGATATCCTTATAAAATATGATGAGACGGTATCATAATTTGTCATATTAATAGTTCTTAGTTCAGTCTTGAGGCTTGCTATTTGACCAATGTTATTGATTTTGAATAACTTGGAGAGAGCCTCATACATTTCATGGGCATAATTTATGTTGGATATGCATGGAATTAGGTTATCCTTAACTCCATCCACTATAAAGTTCATGGCCAAGATTTCAATTTCTCTAAATTTTTCTTTTTTTGCTTCACTTGATTCATCTGTAGGCTTCTTGAGTTTTCCTTGAACGCGATCCAAAACTTTGTTCTTTTACAAATGAGGTCTATCCTCTTTTTCCAAGCCCTGTGGTTGGAGGCCCCTTCTAATTTATGTTATCCATTCATCGAGTTTGACATATTTCCTGTAGATAGTAGGCTTTTCACTATATATGATCCCCTTGAAATTTCCTTGATCTCTTATTCCTCAATAGATATTTAATTTGCATTTTTCTCCGTTCTTCACCTCAACTCTGATACCATGTTAGAAAATCGGAAAGGAAAAGAAAAATTCTCTAGATGATAATTACCTGTGATATTTTTGAATTCTTATTGTCTTTCTTATGTTCCCTTTTATCTTAGTACATCAAGTAATTACCAAAACCAAAAAAAAAATTAGGGACACCATATATAGGCACTCATTAGAGCTAAAACCCCTATATAGGGGAAAACCTAGTCAATAACTCTTCCGTTCATAATTCAAAATGAGATGGACCAAGACCCTATACCAATAAAACTTTTTCCTCCACCAAGTAATAATTCCAAGATGATTTAGTAGTCTCTTCTTATCCAACAACTTCAACAAAAATAAAAAAAATTAGACTTCCCAACTACAAAATTTCGACCCCAGTAGTAAAATTTCGGCCTCCCAGCTACTACAAAATTTCGGCCCTCTAGCGACTGCATAACTTTCACATGTGTGGAAAAAAGAGAGATAATTTCAACTTTTTATGCTTTAGAAAAAATTTCTCCTTCGCTATCCTTCTTGTTCATCTTCCTTGAAATTCACACTTTTTTCTTGCCCCAGAAGTTGTAGATCGAACTTGTTGTGTGTGTGTATATATATATATATACCACATTGTTTCTTGTGAGTTGAACATGTGAAGGGATGGTGACCCCATGAGGGAGGAGGCTTAGTAGAGGGGGTCCTCCAATCTCCAACTTTTCAATACCTTTTGAATAGGGGTACCATTCTGAATTTCACTGATCATGTTGATGATAATTTGAGAGCCCCCCTCCACAATGACTTTAGAGTATTTTAGGGACCGAGCTATTTTTCAATCCTATGACAAGCCATGTAGGCTCTGCAACAATTTTTATTATTATTTAATCCCATGGAACTTTAATAGAGGTGGAGGGGAGAGCCTTGATGATCTTGGATGATACCGCCAAAACCAGATATACTTGGGTTACCTTCTGATGCTCCATCAAATTTGAGTTTGAGGAAATAAAGGGGTGGGAGGGGGGAAGACCTGAAGGGTAGGGGAGGAAGGAGGAGGAGGGGGAAGGGAAGAGGGAGCAAGGTGTCAATGCTAGAGGATAAAAGCTTCAAAGCCTTGAGTGTTCCAGTCAGCAGGGGACCTGGATGAGGCAAGGATCTACTCCTTGATTTTAGTTGGGATACCATTCCAAAGAGAAACTTCAGGCATGGAGGAATTTTTAAAGATTTTGTGATTCATTTCTTTCTATATATCCCAAAGAAGAAACCCAAGGGTGAGAATCCAAATTTGATTAAGGATAGGAATGGAAAAGATTCCTTTACACCAACCAAAAATGGTATTCAGAAAACTAAGGGGATCATAATTAGAGTAAGAAAGAATTCAATCAAGGTGGTCCCAAAGCCCAGGATCATAAGAGTAGTTGTTAAAGAGGTGTTCCATGTCCTTCGAGTGTTGTAAACATAAGGGGAAATGAGATGGTCCTTCATAGTTTATTTTAAGAAGATTGTCTCAGGTTAATACTTTGTTTTGAAATAATAGCTAGAGGAAGAACATTGTTTTTGTCCATGAGTACTACTTCCATATATTTATTCAAAATTATTCTACTAGTAATGAGTGATAGTCAACTGCTAATTGATATGCTTCTTAGACAAAGAATGTACCCTTTGAAGAATATCTCGATCTGACCTTATTTAGCTGATTGGAGGTAGAGATCTTTCTAAGATAAAGGGAACTCCAAAAATGTTGCCATTGATTTTCCTGTAGCTTGGATTCCAAAGTCTGGTATTTTCCATTGGCTCTAGTGGGAGATAATTTTGGACCTTTTTTAATATTGTGTTTTGGATTACTGAAATTTATATTACGGTTAATTTTGTAAATCAATTATTAATTCTAGAGTCTAATATAATGGAAAAGAAAAGTGTTTTCCATGATGAATATAAAATTAAGGACGCATAAGTAACCATAAATGTCTACAACAAAGTGACATATGTATGTAAAGAAGACATACTACCAAACATGAAAGAAAAAGGTACTAAAAATATAATACGGAAATACCATGGTATAAGAATGCCTTATCATCCTCCAATCGCAAGAGTCACCAGAGTTGTCATCGCAAAAGAAAAAATCAATATAATAAAATAATCAAAGATCTTATTGTACTGAAGTGAAGCTCAAGTGTGGTAAAAATCATTGCCACATAGTTTGCAAAAAAATGAATTAGGGTGGTCAAACTCTTTCACGTTTTGAAAACTTCACATACAAGACCATATTGTACCATGACCAATTCAAAAATGAATAATCATGAGAAGGCATTACAAGCTAGAATGAACACGTAAGGTTTTATGCTTTCCAGACATAACATTTTAGAAGGTGTAAGGAATGTAATAAACATAAATATGTAAACATGAATAAACAAATATGTAAACATGAATAAATAACAATAATAATTAATAATAAATGAAATGAATCATTTATTTAAAAGTCATGACCTAATGAAGGTTGACATAACATGTTAACCTTGTAACCAACCAATGACATAAGTATGTTGTCAAATGGCATAGCATCATCATCATTTCTCATATTTGTTCAATATAATATTATATTCCATATGGATTTTTTTTGTTTTATCTCATTTATTTTGGAAAATTAATTTATGAATTAAGTTGTTCATGTCATATTAAGTAAATTAAACTAATAAATTAATTTATGAATGAAGTTGTTCATGTCATATTAAGTAAATTAAACTATTTCATTTCAATTGTTAAATAAAACATTAGGCAAGATATCACTATAATTTTAAGGTAAGCAAACTTTCTGAATTTTTTATAAAGAAAGAATATTTCAAAGTACCAAAAAATATCTATAGAAATAAAACCACGATCATTTGTAAGGTAGATAAGGGTGGAATGACAATGATTTTAGATAAGACAAGTTACTACAACAAGATGTTAGAATAATTTTCTTCAAGTGATAGCTAAAAAAATATATTTGTTAATCCCTCAAACAAGGTCAAAAATAAGGTCCAAAAAACCATTAGAGAAACCCACTTTGATGCCCACATAAGAAATGTTTTAACTATGAGTTGCTCCATGATCTGAAAAATCACTCGTGAGTGATCTCAGTTACTTAATTAATGAATGAAGGTATTATAGACTCGTGCTGGTGTGTGTCTATGTTATCTTAAGCAACGGATCGATAAGATTGCAAAATACACAGACACTGGAAAACAGTAAGAGAAACACAGTAAGCAAATACAAGAATACAACAAATTAATAAGGAGTTCACCCAATCCTCCTGGGCTACGTCTCCGGTCCAGCTTTCAGTGGTGGCCTTCTTTTATTGTGTCTTTAAAAGAGAGTGTTTACAATGAGGAGCTCAAGTTGAGTCTCCTGAAGCAGATGATGCTTAGTAGGGTGGTTCTTGGATTCCCCAAGCCACTAGAGTACACAGACTCCCCCTTACCAAGTCTTCGACCTCACTAGTCTTAATGGGATGAGTCCAACTTGGTACTCAATTCCCGATAGATATCCTCACAGGGATTGCTTGAACCTCACAAGTCTGGTTCTGTCTGCTCGATGCTGCCTTAGCTCTGCAGGTCAGCTCGGCTCTCTGTTCTCTGCTTCTCTGTCTCTTCTGTCTTCTCTTCTGTCTCACCATTTTTTGTTCTCTGTCTGTTCATGGCTTAAAGCCAATTTGTCTCATGATTGTTCATTTCTTCTTCTGCCCCTTCGGATCGCCTCTTGCTGTTCGCTTGGAATTCCCTACCTTCGTGTCATCGCCACTGTGTAACGTCTCACACGGAAGTGGCCACTTGTTCTCTTGTGAACTACACTAGCTTTTCCTCACACGGTTCGGTATTTCGGTTACTCTTCATCTGCCAACTCAGTGGTCAAATCAGACTTCAGGCTTTTATATGTCGTCACTTATCTTTCCCTCCGAATCCAGTTTCCCATCGGGCACAATCTTTGCCATTCGATTTGGAGCCCCTAGATCCTACGGTGTTCGCTCTTATCGCGCGATTGACTTGCTCAGACGTTAGCCCGCGATGAGAGGCGGTTTTATCTCTCATCTGCCAGACACACGCCATTTGTTGTATGGCATCGTTGGGTCTCCTGACAATTCTGCTTACTGCCCAAAACGCCTCCGATATTTCGTCGGTTTTGGAGCGTGGGACCCGCCTTTTGCTTTGGCGCTTTTCCCACAATTTTCGGCTTCCCTTGTGACCGAGCGCTCGGGGCCTTTCCATTTCGAGGGTTTTTCTAATCGCGCATCAGAAACGACCTCCATTTTCTGATTCGAACTCCCAAATGCTAGTTTGCGCCACTGTGCGGTCTCCATGGGCCTTGGTCAACACGCTTTGATCGAGGTCCTCGTCGTTCCTTGCTGGCTACAAACTGCCACTGTCCAGAGGTCCTTCTTGATAGCTCTTGTTCACAAGTTTTT
>APFE030472192.1:129123-140507 GCA_000404065.3 Pinus taeda | reverse complement strand
ATCAATGCACATTCTCCACGAGCCATCTTTCTTTCTCACCAAAACGATTGGTGACCCACATGGTGATGTGCTAGGTTTGATGAACCCCTTCTTGAGCAACTCCTGCACCTGCTTCTTGGTTTCTGCATTCTCTGAAGTGGACAACCTGTACATTCCAGTGTTAGGCGATGGAGCATCTTGCTGCAAAATAATATCATGCACTATTTCCTTTTTGGGTGGTAGAACTTTAGGTTCTTGAAAGAAGATATCATACTCTGAAACAATCTTTTCTAAATCAGCTCGTTGTTTAGCATTACAAACCTCAAATACATTGGTTTTATCAGGTTTCTTTTCCTTTACAACCATCAGTAAGAATCGTTTGCATGAGTTTATCATTCGTTTCATCTGCCCTAAGTTTATGAGAGTATAATTATTCTTGAGCTTATGAGCTCTTACAAAGTATTTGATTCCATCTTTAACAAGTATATACTTGTTCTCAGCTCTATAGAAGATAGCTTTTCTATGATACAAGTAAGGACTTCCTAAAACAATTCCACATATATCCAAAGGAATTGTGTCTAACTCAACCTCATCTACAAATGCGGACCCAAAAGAAAACTTCAGTTTGCATTGTCTAGTCACTTGTAGTTGTGCTTTATCATTTAACCATCCTAATGGGTATGGTTTCTTTTGAGGTGTAGTCACTAATCCCAACTTCTTTACAATTGTTTCAGAAATTATATTTACTTGTGAACCACTATCAAACAAAGAATCAATCTTTTGATGTTTGGAAATAACTGGAATATGGAAAAGCTCATGTCTTTTTCTCTCATTTTCTTCATCAATAGTAGATTGTGCAGAATTACTAGTAGATGCTTCAGAATTCTTACCTCTTATACATGTGGCTGCAATAGTTGTTTCATCTCATGAGTCTAACCCCAAATCTTTCTGAATAGTTGCAGCAGTCTTCTTCTTCTTGCCCTCTAACTTCTTACGTCTCATCTCCAGATGCAGAATCCAACAGTGCTCATCATCATGCCCATCCTTCTTACAATGAGTGCATGAAGACTTGCTCTTTTGTGCAGTGTTAGCCTTCCTTGCTTTCCATTTCTGCTTTCTTTTCTCCTTATTCTTGCTTGCAGTGGGTTGGGATGATCCCCTAACTTCTGGACTTCCATTCTTTCCTCTAGCTTCTAGATGAGTAGCTTGTACAGATACCTCATGTATACTAGTGGGATTAAACATGAGGATAGTGTGCCTCATGTAGCTGTGTAGACCACTAATGTACTTCAACAGAGTCTTAGGTGAGTCTAATGAGATTTCTAGAATCAATGCTCTCTTTATAAATTCTTGGTTGTAACCTTGTACACTTTTCCCTTCAACTATCGAAGAGTTTTCCAACTCATTATGGCTTGCTGCATGTAGGCTAATGGATAGAACTGCTTTTTGATTGCAGAAACAAATTCACTCCAGACAGAAAAGGTCTTACCATGTCTCTTCATGTCAGCTTGGGTCCTGCCTTCCCACAAAACCAAGGCAGTGCCTCCAAGGCGTAGGCTTGCTAGTTGAATCTTGCTCTTGTCTAAATCGATACTCTACACTCTGCAATAAACATCAATTTGTCTAATCCAATTATCCAACTTTTTTGCATTCAAATCTCGATCATATATAGGTAAATCAAATTTAACATCTAGTTTAATCAAAGATGTCTTCTTTTTATGTTCAGGGCTATTAGGAGGTGTGAGAAAGCTTTCTTCTTTGCCTTTTCCATTTGAATGGTCATGGAGGAGAGACTCATCTTCTCCTTTGTCTTGTTTGGAGCCTGATGAATCTTCGTCCTTATGTTTTCTAAAGTCCTTATACATTTCCTCTACCATGGACCTTATGGCTAGGAAACTCTCTATGAATTGAGGGTCTGGCCCCATAGAACCTTCCTCTGACATGGTCTTCTGAGGATAGACTCTCCCAATTTCAGGATTAGTTTCGACCAACTCTCCTTCTCCTAATTTAAGCTTTGATCTAGTTAGCATTCAACAGCTAAATCCAACATAAGCTTGTCTAACCTTGACAGCCTAAAGCTCTGACACCACTTTATCTAAAAATCACTCGTGAGTGATCTCAGTTACTTAATTAATGAATGAACGTATTACAGACTCATGTGCTGGTGTGTGTCTATGTTATCTTAGGCAACGGATCGATAAGATTGCAAAATACACAGACACTGGAAAACAATAAGAGAAACACAGTAAGAAAATACAAGAACACAACAAATTAATAAGGATTTCACCCAATCCTCCTGGGCTACGTCTCCGGTCCAGCTTTCAGTGGTGGCCTTCTTTTATTGTATCTTTAAAACAAAGTGTTTACAATGAGGAGCTCAAGTTGAGTATCTTGAAGTAGATGATGCTTAGTAGGGTGGTTCTTGGATTCCCCAAGCCACTAGAGTACACAAACTCCCCCTTACCAAGTCTTCGACCTCACTGGTCTTAATGGGATGAGTCCAACTTGGTACTCAATTCCTGACAGATATCCTCACGGGGATTGCTTGAACCTCTCAAGCCTGGTTCTGTCTGCTCGATGCTGCCTTAGCTCTGCAGGTCAGCTCAGCTCTCTATTCTCTGCTTCTTTGTCTCTTCTGTCTTCTCTAACGTCTCACCTTTTTTTGTTCTCCGTCTTTTCATGGCTTAAAGCTAATTTGTATCATGAATGTTCATTTCCTCTTCTACCCCTTCGGATCGCCTGCTGTTGTTTGCTTGGAATTCCCTACCTTCATGTCATCGCCGCTGTGTCATGTTTCACAGGGAAGTGGCCACTTGTCCTCTTACAAACTGTGCTAGCTTTTCCTCAAATGGTTCGCTATTTCGGTTACTCTGTGTAATGATTCTTCAGCCAACTCAACAGTCAAATCAGACTTTAGACTTTTATATGTCGTCGCTTATTTCTCCCTCTGAATCCGGTTTCCCATCGGGCGCAATCTCTGTCGTTTGATCTGGAGCTACCAGATCCTACATTGTTTGCTCTTATCACGCCATTGACTTGCTTGGACGTTAGCCTGCGATGAGAGGCGATTTTCTCTCTCATCTGTTGGACACGCGCCATTCGCTTTATGGCATCGCTGGGTCTCCTAACAATTCCGCTTACCACCCAAAATGCCTCCGATATTCCACCAGTTTTGGAGCACGGGACCCGCCTTTTGCTTTAGCACTTTTACCATGGTTTTCGGCTTTCCTTGTGACCGAGCGCTCGTGGCCTTTCCATTTCGAGGGGTTTTTCCGAACGATGCGCGATTATAAAAAACAACCTCCGTTTTCTGATCCGGACTTCCCAACTGCTAGTTTGCACCATTACTGCGATCTCCATGGGCCTCGGTCAGCGCACTTTGACCAAGGTCCTCATCATTCCTTGCTAGCTACAAATTGCCACTATCCATAGGTCCTTCTTGATAGCTCTTGTTCACAAGTTTTTGAAGTTTGTCTTGATTTGATACAGTCATAGAACTCTTAATAATTTTCATGGATCCAATTCGGATCACTCCATTGTCCCTATAATTTATGGATTACCAAAAATCCATAATGACTGTGTCTCTATGAGGCCAATTGTGAACATAATGGAGTTTCTAAACCTATGAATTAGTTAATTTCTATCTAGAGTTTTAAAGCCTCTCACATGGGCAAACAAACTCCTTTATAAAAGATTTTGATGCCTTTATGCAAATGATAAATAAAACTACTCCTAAACCTCAAGATATTATTATTAATTTCAATTGTTCTAGTTGTTTAGAAAGGTCCTTATTAATAGAGAAATGGAGGTTGTAGAGAAGGTTATTGACCATCAGACAACTAGGTTAAAAAATATATGCTTTAGATCTACCTTTTGTAATTTCTTGGGCAAGTTTTATGATCAAACAAGTGGAGTAGCCATGTGGTATCCACCCTTCCTTATAGTGAGAAATTTATTTATGAAATCCTTTGAAACCAAACCCATTGATTCTTATCTCCTTAAACCCAAGGTGTGAAAAATATAAGCTAACAATATGAATATTATCTAGCCCCGTGGTAGTGATGAATTGGATAAATTAGTTCAAAATTTGAACAACTAGTCTAAGCAAACTCAATTGACCATGGAAATCATGGAGACTAGGAATATATTGTTTCTTAATGTAAGGGTAACAAAGAAGTAAAATGGAACCTTATCCCATCAAGTTTAAAAAAAACAATCCACAATAAACAAAATTTCCACACAAAGTCCCATAATTATCCAAATTAGGAGCTAGGTGTCATAAGTACTCTTGCCACAAGGACTTTCAAAATCTATGATAATGATCACCTTGAGCAAGAGAAGGAACACTTCATTGAAGTGTTAAAAAAGAATGTGTATAAAAAGCACAATTTAGGATGATCATTCAAAAGTCCTATTTGAGAACTTGAAACAAAGATGGAGAATGAACCTTGAAATTGGTCCTTTGTTCATCCAATGGGTTACCAATAAGATAGCTACAGTTCTTAGAAAGAATATAAATATTACTAGTTTCAATCCTTGCAACATCATTAGGGGAAATGATGAAATCCATTTAGGACCTTATTAGTCTTCTTCGATACAAGGGTGTGTATGACATCCATTGTTTTGTGAGATCATGGAAGCTAATCATTCTTTCCAATTAAGTATTAGAGAACATGAGGTTGACATAAGGTTCAATTATTTCCACACCTTTTCTTTGGTTGAGCACTCCCACAATGCCAAGCACTAATGATGCCTTGAGCATACAAAGGTCATTGCCGAGGAGGATAATTATAAGCATAATTTTATAGAGGCCATTGAGATTGTTAAGCATCATTTAAATGTAAATAGAGGTTCTGATTTGGAGGCGAGAAGTAATTGGATCTTATTACTGCATCAAAATATCACTGAGCATTAATAGTAATATTAATAATGATAGTAACAATCACTAGTTTCATCATTTTATCACCTAGAAATATTCACTCTATCCTTGCCATTTTTCCTTATTCCTCCTTTTAGGATGGGTAATAGTCTTCAAACAAACAGAAAACAAGAAAAATGCACGATGCAAAATTTTGAACACTCAAACCATAATCTCTTGTATTGTGTTAACACACAACAACTATTCACTATATACGTGAGTGCATTTTGTCCATCAATCTGTTGTCACTCCCTATATGAAAAATTTGGAGCCTCCTATAACCATGTGAGTTTTTTTTTCTAGTAATAAAAGACATTCCATGCGTGTTCTCTAAGTTTACAAGTCCCTTTGTGAAGAAAACCCAAGTGTCATCTTTTGGTAAGGGAAGTGTCACACTTTGTGAAAGAGAGTTATAACACATCTTTAAAAGGAAACTTTGGTAATAATGGGTCCTATCTATCATAGAGACATGTACTAGGCTATTTCCCAAAGTTTTGTGCACTATTTTTTTTTCGTCGTCACTTTTGTTGCAAAGTGTATCCTAAGTGTCGCACTTGGAGGTAAGTGTCATTTTGTTGTCATTTCAATGGGTACATGTTAATTTTAGGTGTTAAGTGTTTCATTGTTGTGTGGTTGATCGTTTATGATTTGTGTAATCATGTTCAAGTCATGTTCTGGCTTCATCTTTGCCTCACTGATCCCACACTTAGTCAATTTTTGAAGTGCTCTTTACTCAAACAACCACTCCTCAACTTTCATCTCTGAACTACGCATTGCTTAATGTAAGACCCTAGTCAACTACCCTTGCCTCTTGGAACTGTGCACTATGCAGCCATTGCCTCTAAGGATTGTGCATTGTGCAGCCACGGTGCCTAGTTTATGCCTCATGTCCCTCAAAACTACACAATTCTCTCTCCCAGCCAGTCCTCCACTATAAATTCTTAGTCAACAGTCTTGCCTCTCTTCCTCCTTGATATACAAAACCACACAATCATGTGGCTCACTTCCTCCCTAAACAATACATTGCACAATCACAGTGAGTAGGAAAGTCATACTGTGTCACTATCTTCCTAAACTGTGTAGTAATATATCCTAGAACATCAACCATTGCACACTATGCAGTCATAGTGACTAGACCTCCATCACTTCCTTCTAGAACTGCACATTACACAATCCTTGAGCCTCCTCCTCAGTCCTGCACTCAATCTTGGATCCAATCAGTGAATTGCATGAAGTTAGGCTAGGAGTTTCCTAGATTGATGCTGTCTTTTCATGAGTGAATTTTATCTGTAGGTATTGTATCTTGACATGACATGATGATGCTCAAGGAGAATGCCAAGGACAGCATGCAATAAGACACTTGTGAAGCTGGAGAGAGAAAATAACATCAAGCAAGAAGATGAAGGGACACTAGATTACGATGGAAGATCTAAGATCAAGATCACAAGGAAGACTCTGTATCATTCAAGCTCTTAGAGAATGAAGATGAGACACATGTGAAACTAATTATGAAGATACACAGATAGAAACAAGAAGAGAAGTTTGGCATACAAATTCTATAATGAAGTCTATGGCATTAGTGCCAAGTCATGGCTTGTCCAAATGTCACATCAAGAATAATATGTGTCATGATATTTCCACATCATTGTGGATGTAATTATGTAATTTTCGAAAAATGAGAAATGTAAAGAGTGTGAAAGTTCAAAGGTCACTCATAGAATGTTAAAAGTCATGTACAATTTCAAAGGTATCAAAGGAGTTTTGAAAAGTCACATGGAAGCCCAATAGACATGAGGGGAGCTAAAGAGTCACAAGGGAGGTGGAGAATCATCTCATTTGTTATATGTACACCCTCATAGCTCAAGCAAAGGACTTTTAACCTTGGCTTCTCAAGCTAGGCATAAGAGAGAATATTAGGATTTTGAGAAGCAAGTAGTTGCTTAACGTTCCACTATTGGAGACAATGTTTTATCATTGTAATGGTGTCTATCTTGGAACTTTGACTCAAAAAGTTGAAGCTCTTGGAGCCGACACAAATTTTTCATGCGTAAGTCATGAATGATTGTGAGATTGTTCTTTCATTGTTTGTTGTATATGTTTAAGTAAACACATACTAATGAAAATGAACTATTTCATTGGCTTTAGTAAGCATCATTGAATCATGTGCCTTTTGTTTTCACGATCATTATTTCTTTGTAAACCATTTCAGAAGATTACTAATGATACTTTCAGATCTATGCGTGTGTCTTTATTAGGATGGTACTAATAATTTTCTCTTAAAGACTCACTTTCTTTTATGTTTCGTGAAAGAACCATTATACACTTTACAATTGAATACATCACAAGGCTAGCTTACCTTCTTACCTTGAAAGTACATATCTTTCTCTTGTGTCATTTATTGTAGCCAAGGAAAATCTCTAAGATAATGGAAACCTACCATAATTTCTGGTTGGGGCTCCTACTCCAAACAATGTGAGGTCTAATTGGGACTTCATATCGGGGAGACCCCCTTACTTTTGGAAACTTCCAACACCATCAACAGTTATGGCGCTAGAAGGAGGGTAGCCCTTTTATGGATGATAATTCACAACGTGCACATAAAGAACCTTTCATCCAAGGCAACAATCATTCAATTCCAACTCCAAATCATATATCCAATAAAGGAGAGTCCTCTCATCAAGGTCCAAATATTTCATACGAAGACTCTTATGCCTATTACTCAGCAATTTGATAGAGCTATTGGATTGCTTCATGTCTGATCTTTTCTTCCTCATAAGAAAATAAAGGAAGAGATAACCCACCATGGTGTGTTGGTTTCATTAGTGGAAGAGTTCATTAATGCAACCCTTGATGATTTAGATGATTCTTTTTAATGAATAAATCAACAAGGGTACCTTCCACCACATATTGGGGAGAATCTAGAGGCAGACGATGAATATTTTCACTTTTTTGACAAGGAACAACATAGGGAAGAAGAAAAACTTGGTAATTACAATAATTTGAATGATGAAGGAGAAGAGTCTTCTAAATCAGAAGTAAGGAGGAGGAGGAGAATGAAGACATGGTCGATGACCAACTGGATTGGATGGCCCAAGGGCCTCTTTCTCTTTTGCAAAACCTTCATCCTTTACCAAAACACCTGGAAATGTTGCTTACAAAGTATGATCCTAATAAGAAAATGAAGGTCAAAGACCATATTGGTGACTTCTACTTGCATCTGTGGATGTTAGAGGTAAGTTTTGATGATGTTTCTTGTAGATTATTTTTGTACACTATAGAAGGTAGAGCATCAATTTGGTACCATCGTCTTCCACCCAATTCAATCCACAATTAGAGGGACTTTAAACAATTATTCCTAGAAAAGTTTGCTAATGATAAAACTCCAGCCATGTTACTGAAAGAACTTAGAAATATTAAGATGGGGGAAACATAAAAATTTAAAGATTTAAATCAAATATTTAGATGTATTGTAAATAAATTCCTCACTGATCTACAACCACATGATTTGTTAAATTGGCAACTAGGGCCAAACTCCATGTGGGTCAGCTTATTTATGGAAGCTGATATTTTTATTGGATCCCTCTTGTCGAGAGGTGTAGGGTTGATCTAAATATCATCCAATTCCGATAAGTATTTATGGAGATATGAATTTATTTTGATTTTGGATTTATTATCTAGCTGACCAGCATCTTATGTAGGCTTAGAAGCCCAACCGACGTGTCTAGTCAACCTCTACGTTTTTAGTATAAATAAGAGATGATTTGGAGTCATTAGGCACATAGATTCTTCATGTGATCTCCTCTCCATGTCTTGGGTTTTTGGAGAAGGAGAGACACTAATGAAGGATGCCCTAAGATATTGCCCTAATTCAACGCTGGAAATAGAGACACTTAGCCACAGTTCAAGGAAGACATTATTACGTTGTTCATGATGAGGAACTGCACGCTGTCCATGCTGGAGACTATTACACTGTTAATAGAGACACATATACAAACAATGAGGATATGTATATATACGTAGTCAATAGAGATATATACACACAACTTTCATGATGCCCTAGCTCTCACACATATATGGAGCAACTATGTACAACAATGAATGTTGGAAATGGAGCAACTACGCACAACAATGAACTCATACACTTATATGATGTCCATGGTGACATTTACGCTGTACACTTAATATGTTGTTCTTGAACTATACACAGGGCAGAGATAGTCAACATGATGCCCTAAGTCATATGGATGATCCGCAGTCATAACTATAGTCACGAGGAGGTGAAGCCACAGTTAAGGCATGAAGTTGTAGTCCTGTTCATGCAAAGGATACACGCAGTCCAGTTCTCGCAAAGGATACCTGTTATACGCTAGTCATAGAAACTCTAATACGCTATTATGAGGGACACTTATACGTAGAACGCAGTCCATGTTTAAGATTGCCCTTAAACATGAGGGTAAATACATAGCAAGTCAAAGATATCTGGCCACAGTTAGAAGGGAGGTCTGTAGCTGCCAAAAGGAATACCTTACACAGTATGAAGGTGTCACTGTTACACAGGGTGGCATACCTGTAGCAGCACAATGAATAGCATGATAGATCTATTCTCTCGGCTCAATGAAGACTATGTTAGAAGTTTCAAGTCCTGGCATAACTTTGATAATGAAATAGACTTCAGTGACGATCAAGAGATCCTTGGCATATGACAGTATCATCATGTTTCAAAGAACAGTGAATAGGATCACATTAATATGTATAGCAACATGATGTAAGGGCAGCAACATAATGATGATGCACATCTGCAAGGGCAGCAACATGAAGCATGATGATGCATGGGCAGCATGGGCAGCATGAAGCATGATGATGCATGGGCAGCATGAAGCATGATGATGCATGAGCAACATGTAGTATGAAGTCATGGACAACTTGATGTATGGGCAGCACAGTGATCATGAGCAACATGAAGATGCATGATGTAGCATGATGGTGCTACACGATAAGTGTAGCAGATGAACAAAATGGATAGGTGAAATCATCACCTAAAAGATTCAGTTGAAGCAGAATGTCTTCAACTAATCTCATCATTATAGGAAATGATCTATGCTAAGATCCAGATAAGTCAAAGTGTTGACTTTTGTTGTAAATGTATTATCTCTCTTTCTCTCTCTCTCTCTCTTTCTCTGCTAAACTTTGAAGATAAAAGAATATTTGATCAAAGGGTTTCCCCACACATTGTGGGGTTTGTCCCTAGCTAGCGCCACATCTTGTGTCCTCTTGTCTTGGCTTGTGAAACAGCAAACCTAAGATACACAAAAATTTATATATATAAATATTTTATTAAAGAGATGAAAAATACAGATGATGATATTACAATTGCGGTTGCCTGGCTTATATACCACCATGGGCACCCTTTGGGAAAGGGAATGATCTTATGATCGTGCCCTTTCATCTAACTAAACCTAAAATTAAACAATAACCTAAAATTAACTAATTTTTTACATAACATTGCCTTCCTCTCGAAAGAATGCTTTGTCCTCAAAGCATACAGAACGACGGATGTTGTTGACAAAATGCTTCATTCTCCCACGAAGCGTCTTCTTCGGTAAGTCTTTCCACTTGATTATATATTCCAAGATGATCAAGGTTCCACACTTTAAAAGATCTTGAATTACTCTCTCAATTTCCGATTTTTGGTGATGTGGATATCGGTATGGCTTTTTCATAGGTCGGTCTTGAAATACTTTTTCATGCTTTTGAATTAGATCTTGCATATTTGGTGACTCTTCTTTGGTCATATTTGTAGATAGCATTTCTAATTGATGACATTGTACTGCATAAGTAGGTGCTCTTCTTCGACTCAGCTTCATCATCTGAAATGATGATACAACATGATTTTCTGGTGCTTGGAATCCATGTAGTTTGTACTTCTGACCTCCCCATTTGAATTTTATAAATTGTACTTGATGGTTGGAGGCATAAGTACCTAAAGTTCGTAGCCATTGGATTCCTAAGACTACATCTACTCCTCCTAATGGTACCGTGAAGAATGGAGACTCTAATTTAAAGTCTTGAATCTGCAAATTGACCTTGTGGCATTTCCCCACCTTTTCAATCTTCTTACCATTAGCCATCATCACTTTCATGTTTGGTAAGGGAAATGAAAAGATATTGAGTTTCTTGGCCACAGTCGCATCTAGAAAATTGTGTGTGCTTCCAGAGTCGATGAGAACCACTACGTTGTTATTCTTTATGTGTCCTTTTAACTTTAAGGTCTGAGGTTTTGATATACCTGTCATGGTTGATAATGACACTTGCGGAGTACTTCCGTCATCTAATTCTGGTGAGAATTCTAGGGCATATTTTGTTTCTTCTATGTCATAATCTTCACTGTTTAAATCATTGGTTGCTTCACAATTATATAGGTTCTTTGGTTCTTTTCCTTTAGCACATCTATGTTTGGGGTCCCAATTCTCACCACAGCGTTTACATT
>APFE030472192.1:102980-127588 GCA_000404065.3 Pinus taeda | reverse complement strand
GTCAACTGGACAGTCGTGTTTTATCTGTTGATTGTTCAAAAAAAACTAGCGACTATCACCGCGGATTTAACGCTAAGCTATGGATTTGGACGGAGTTGAGAAGGGCATAGCACTATGACGGCTGTGGACGGTAGGCAACAAGGATGCGGTGTGTGGGCTGGACGATGAGGGTTTTTGGTGTATCCACAGAGAATTTGTATGGCGGATAGTGCGTGGACAGGGAGGCTAAGTCAGGTAGAGGGATCACGATTTGCAGAATCGAGGGCGGTCGACAAGGCAGTGGGAAGCAGATGTTGGGTTTTTCTCACCACGTTTTAATGCATCAGCGATAGACAGCAACGCCGCGTGGGATATTGCATTATCTTCCACAGCAGAAGGTGGATCGAGCGGGTAGAGAGGACGTGGTCTGCAGAAAAATTTTGTCGTGACTAAATCCCGGACACTATGGTAACGTCAATGACAGGCGGGTCAGACGTCTGGAAGACAACAGACACCACAATGATGTAGGGTTCGTGGCGCAGTTGATGCTGCTTATCGACCCAGTTCCACCATTCTCGAAGTGACTAAAACAATCTACGCCGAGACTGCGGTTTTATTCCCTCGTATGTTCGGAGAGCAACAGATTGCAGAGGTGCAGCGATATAGCAGAGCAGGCCGAGGATGGTACAAGGCGTGGACAAAAAAACGGACGAGAAAAAAATTGCAGAGATGAATGCAGATGGGGCCACGAGGGATGACGTCGTGGGGGGTGTAACGACTGTGAATGACTGAGAAGGAGGGTTGGCGATGGTTTGGAATGTAGCTCGACTGAGCGGACAACAGGGTCAGCGGACGAACAGCCTGAGAACCGAACCGCTCTGATACCAATGGAACAGCAAACTTAAGATACACAAAAATTTATATATATAAATATTTTATTAAAGAGATGAAAAATACAGATGATGATATTACAATTGCGGTTGCCTGGCTTATATACCGCCATGGGCACCCTTTGGGAAAGGGCATGATATTATGATCGTGCCCTTTCATCTAACTAAACCTAAAATTAAACAATAACCTAAAATTAACTAATTTTTTACATAACAGCTTGTCTTCTGCAATATATATTCATGTTCTATCTGCAGTTTACTTTATGCTGATGTGATTGTTAATATGGAAAAAGAAATCAAATAAATTGCTCTAACATAGAACATACGAAAAACTACCATGATTCTATTACTAAAGATTATTACACTGCAGCGTTGCTTACTAACATTTATTGTCAAGCACGCTACAAAAGATACTTTGGCTCTTAAATTTGTAGAAGAAATCATCATCGTTGACTTAAGGTCTATTGGGGTTATTGTTGACCAGGATGATTCAAAAGACTCCAAAGACACTTCTAAATATTCCCAAGCCTCTTCCGCCAAAGCTAAAGAGAAATATGCTTTTGACATGGACAACTTGACTAAATCCTTGAATTTGTTAACCAACAAAGTATAAAAAATTAAGAGGAATTCAAGTGAGGTTTCTAATAATAGTAAGTATTTTAAGCCATTCCTTAAGAAGAATTTTAATCAACCGGTTAAGTCTGCACAAAGATCCAATGTTGTGTTCAATGTTGAGAACTTGGGCATGGACAACTATTGTACCTTTCATCAAGAGGCTCATTTAGAGAAGACATGCCCTTAATGGAAACACAACATAAATTTTGTGGTTTCAAATGTTATAGAAATTTTGACAACAAAAGAGCATTCTTAGTAGACATAAGAGACTGAATAATGTGCCTCGACATAGGAAAACTAAAATGTGGTTGATTCAATCTTCACTTTTGATCTCATATTCAATAGTTATCAACAAGGTGTTGGTGAGCCCCCAACGGGTGATGCTCCTCCTCAACAACCTGCTAAGAAATATAACTTGTGGAGAAAAGGATCAATTCCTGAGCAAGATGTGAGAAAACAATTGTTAAGAAATACCTTACTTCATAGTAATCCTGTTCAAGGCACTTCGAATAAATCTAGGAATACACAATCATAGAAGAGTGCTTACAGAAATAATAAGAACAAGTCTACCACCCCTGAGGTATCAAACAAAGTCACATCACCTACCACTTCAACACACCCTACTCAAGATGAAGATATTGATTACAACATTATGGAATATATGAAGAAGGCTCATGCTAATATTTCCATATATGAACTAGCCAAGATAGCAAGGAAATGTGAATTGATCAGCCAAGCATTTTCATCTCAGCCTCCATTGGGTAAAGTGGTTTCTTCTCCTCAACCCTTGTCTAATAAAATTGCAACCATTCTTGAATCGGTTGTTAACACGGTTAACCTAAATAGGCCCACTTTCCCAACTTTTCTTTTTAACTTTTGATATTCTTAACTATATGTCCATAATTACCTGGTTGATTCTGGTGCATCTGGGAATATCATGCCTCTATCTGTTGCAAACAAAATCAATGCTAAATGGGAGAAGACTGATGGCAAAAACATTCAGTCAGATAGATCTTTAGCGTAGGTAGTTGGTGAGGTTAACCTTGTTATAATTTGTTTATCATTAGACCATAGAGTTCACCAATGTATTGATATTTTCATTATGTACATTCTAAAATCTTATGGCTTACTGTTGAGTAGAGACTAGTCTAGAAATTTGCAAGGTTACTTTGCTACAAATTGGTCACATTTATGGCTTCCTATAAGGGCAAGAACAATAAAATCTGAGTTGAGATTGAAACTTTCATAAAACATATTGTCACGATGCTTGAAGCTCCTAATGAGCACATCAGTTATGCACATATGATATTTTGGAAGTTATTTTCTAGAGGTTGATCATGGATGTTATCTTGCACATCCTTCACCTATATCACTATGCACACAGTTGGAACTCCTTCTTTGCAATCTAACTAGTGAAAATGATTTTTGTATTATAGATGTAAATAGTACTAGTGTAGGAACTAACCTTGTTGCTACTAACATTTGGACTTTGTATTTCAATGGTTCGAAGACATAAGAGGGTTCTGGAGTTGGTTGTATTTTGGTAAATACGCAAAAGAACAAACATCAGAACTCATGTCACTTGGAATTTTTGTGCAAAAACAATGTTGTCGAATATGAAGCACTCATTTTGTGTTTAAAGAAAGACATTGACCTCAAAGTGGAAGCGCTTAAGGTAATATGTGACTCAAAAATTGTTACATGCAAGGTACAAAATACAATTCATTGTGTGTCACCTAATCTTAGAAATTACCAACAAGAGGTATGGCATCTTATTTCATATTTCCAAGCTTTTAATTAATTATTTTCCTCGAATTCATAATGTAGCTACAAATACATTAGATAATGTTGTTGCTAGGTTGTCAGGCTTTGACAGATGGATTTTCAGTTGATACTATTTATAAGCCTTTTGTGCCCAATAATGTTACTAATTTTCATGTTTTCAATTATGAACAACAAATACTGGACTTCATGGAAAATACTTATGTATTTAAGGATGTGGCAATTGATGAAGACAAGAACGAGAAGGCTGTACAGGAATCAACTCAGGCAAACAAAGGAAACCACATGCCAAAGGGTGTGGTATATTTAGAGAAGTTGTATGACCTACATAATCTCTTAAAGGGACCAACTAATGCAAAGACTCATAGTTCCAGACTCTTGCACGAACAAGTGAATTATGGTACCAAAGAAGATCCAAAGTATGTGAATCTCAATACGTCTTATATACCTCAAGAGTGACAAGATTTTATCTGTATTTTCAAACAATATTGAGATGTGTTCACGTGGACATACGATGATTTGAAAACTTACAATATGTGAATTATCCATTATGTACTAAACCTACCAAAGAAGGGGTGAAGCCTTTTCAAAAAAAAAAAAAAGTTAATCCTACGCTTGAACCACTCATTCAAAAAGAATTAAGAAAATTGTTGGATGCTCGAATCATATTCAAGGTTCATCATACCACCTGGGTCTCTAACTTGGTTCACCTAATAAAGAAGCTCGAAGAGATATGCCTATGTGTTTATTTTTGCAATTTGAATTGGGTTTCAGATAAGGAAAACTATCCCATGTCGTTTATGGAGTAGATACTTCAAACGATACCTAGGTCAGAGATGTTCTCATTACTAGATAGATTTTCTGGATACAACCAGGTTCTGGTAGCAGAACCCGACAGACATAATACTACATTTAGGACAAAGTGGGGTACATTCGCTTTTAAGCGGATGCCTTTTGGACTCATCAATGCAGGTGCTACATTTCAACAGACTATGGACATCACGTTCCATGGTTTAATTAGACAAAGTGTAGTGCTATACTTGGATGATGTTACGGTATTTTCAAAGAAAATATCTGATCACTTTCATCATCTGAGACATATTTTTGAGTGATGTCGAAAACATGGTATATCTTTAAATCCAAAGAAGAGAATCTTTGAAGTGTCTGAAGGTAATCTCTTGGGCCACATCATAGCTAAGAGTGGAATTAAAGTGGACTCGGGATGGGTCAAGACTATTGCTCAGATTCCCTTTCCCATGAAAAAAAATCCATGCAATCCTTCTTGGGGAAAGTTAACTTCGTTTAAAAGTTCATCTCAGATTATGCATAGATTGTTAAGTCGTATAGAAAATGATGAAGAAGGATGCAGTTTACAAATGGGATAAAAGGGAGAAATATGCGTTCACCTGAATCAAACCAACAATTGTTAAAGCCCCAACTTTCTATGGTCCATATTTTAGCAAATATTTCCCTTTATATGCCTTTGCTTCTGATAATTCTCTTGTAGTCGTTCTCACTCAAAAGGATGATCAAGGAAATGAGCAGCCAATATCATTCATGAGTGTTGTATTGCAGGGATCTGAAATAAAATATCCCACCATTGATAAGAAAGCCTACGTAGTATACAAGGCGGTGAAGCACTTCAGGCCTTACCTTCTAAAGAGTCATGTTATTGTCTTTATGCCTCACCCATCAGTCAGATCACTTTTTATACAACATGATTTGGGTGAGAGAAGGGTGAATTGGATGACAAGCCTTCAAAAAATATGATCTTGAATTCAAGCTAGTTCACACAATACAAGTCCATGGTCTCTGTCATCTTGCAACAAAAGTGGTTAATGCACCAAAAGAGGAACCTTTTGGATGGGAACATGAAATTGAGATGTACAATATCAAACAAGCTACCCCCACAAATGTAGTCACATCTTGGTACACAGATGTGCGACAATATCTAGAGCATGATACCTTGCCCTTGCATCTATCAAATAAATAGAAAAGGGCTATTTGACTTAAAGATTTATCATATCATCTTGTACATGGTCTATTTTTTCAAAAGAATCACAATGTCGTCCTGCTCAGATGTCTAGAAGTACATGATTCAGAAAGGGTACTAAAAGACTTACAAAATAAACCAATTGGTGGATACTATGCGAGTGATACTACTTCTCACAAAGCTATGTGGGCTGGTTATTATTGGCCCACATTATTCAAAGGCGCACATGCACACACCTGTAAGTGTTTAGTTTGTTAGAGATGTGTTGGTCGCAATAGAAATTCAGTCTCCCCTTTGCAACCCATTATCGTTGAAGAACCTTTTCAACAATGGGGATTGGATGTTATTGGTGAAAATTTTCCACATTCATCGAAGCAGCACCAATATATCTTAACTACCACAGACTAATTTACTTAGTGGGTTGAAGCAGTTCCTATAAAACAAGTGAACAAGCATGAAGTTATCAACTTCCTTACGCAAAATATCATCTCCAAGTTTGGAATTCCTACGTCACTTGTTTTTGATAATGCAACTTATTTTTCATCACTAAAAATCTATGATTTTGCATTAGAAAATGGTATTTTTTGAAAGCACTCATCTAATTATTACCCTCAGGGAAATGGTTTATCTAAGTCTACCAACAAGAATTTAATTTGTATCATCATGAAAATTGTTTACTGTCAGCAAAAGAACTCGCATAATGCTTTTGTGAATGCTTTTTGGGCTGACCATGTTACACTAGAATCCTATTTGAAGACTTCCCCTTACTTTCTTGTGTATGGAAAATAAGTTATCCTTCCTTCGAACATATCCTTCCCTACCCTTCAACATTCTCAAGAATATCGGGGTAAACCATGTCCTGTGGTTCAAAGTAGGATAAACACCTTGTTGAAGTTAGAGGAAGAAAGGCATAAAACAGAAGAAAATTTTTTCCATCCATCAGAGTCGTATCAAGCAATGGTTTGATAAGAAGTGTGTGGGGAACAATAAGTTCAGTGTGAGAGACCTAGTAGTTAAGTGGGATAAATACCACAAAGAGAAAGGTAAACACACTAAATTCCAGTCCTTCTAGATCATATCTTATGTTGTGCATGACAAGCTTGGCCACTGTACTTATTGTCTTCAATCTTTAGATGGGAAGATGGATTCTCTTCCTGTCAATCCCCAATATCTAAAATGGTATTTTCAATAGAAGTGTAGGGTTGTGTCACTACCCATGTACATATTTATTTCGTTGTCTCTTGTTTGTTTTTTCTTCATGTCATGTTTCCATCATACTTTGTTTTGTTGTTTCTGTCAATAAAACCTTATGTGAAATTGTTTTGTCTTGTTCCAATGGATGTGGCAAAAGTTAAAAGGCCTTTGTGACATACCACAAAATTTGGTTAAATTTCAATCCTTCTTCTCTATCTTGGTCTAATACCTCTAAGGTCAATGATGTCTAAATGGAAAATATGATCCATTTGGATGGGAATCTTCAAACGAAACCATGACACCTACATTTTTTCTAGGATCTTCATTCCTTGACTCGGTCCTATAATTAAGTGGTGTTTTGCATGTTGATCTAATCAAGTAGAGAAGGGAAAGGGGAAAACTACTAGTGAGCGTATTAATTACAAGCTATATAATGGTCTCTAAAGGAACAACCTCTCCTACTCTCAATAAGTCAGGATCCCTCTTTCACCTTAGCAATACAAACGCCATTAAAATGCCAATGAGCATATTGAAATAAAATAAAAGGTGAAAGACGAGAAAGGCTTCCTGTGTAGAGAGGTGAAGCAAGTAACTTCGCCATGGTACTGAGGAAGCTTGCTTGCAGTGAAGAAATGATTGTGTTCCTGTAGTGACTCCATCCACGTAATGAATAGGCCTCCTAGTAGTGGAGAAACATTGGAGATGAAATTAAGACTAATAATTTCAAACTCACGACTACATATCACCCTCCTCCTAGATCGAAATAATTGCGATATGGAAATTTTTATGAATGTGTTTAACTGTGAAAGGGGACAAAGGAGACTAAATATGTAATCGGGTTAAGTGGGGAAGCCAAAGCAATCCGCATGATGAATCAATACTTCATGAAGGACTAGACCCTTTGCATAAGCTACGCTAGAATAAAGAAGGTGGAGTTCTACTAATATGTCACCAAGTGTTGTCGCTGCTACAACACCCCCCAAATTTTTTCCTATATTCAAACTTTGGAGCCTCCTTTAACCATGTGAGTAGTCATTTCTAGTAATAAAAGACATTTCATGCTTGTTCTAGAAGTTTCCAAGTCCCTTTGTGAAGAAAACCCAAGTGTCGTCTTTTGGTAAGGGAAGAGTCACACTCTTTGAAAGAAAAGTATAGTGAATGTTTAAGAGGCAAATTTGGTACTAATAGTTCCTATCTATCATAGAGACATGTATTAGGCCCTTTCCCAAACTTTTGTGGATTGTTTTTTTCCTTCGTCACTTGTGTCATAAAGTGTATCCTAAGTGTCACACTTAGAGGTAAGTGTCTTTTTGTTTTCGTTTCAATGGGCACATGTTGATTTTGGTTGTTAAGTGTTTAATCATTTTGTGGTTAATCATTTCATATGTCTGGTGTTTAAACTATAACAACATCCAACTAAATATAGGTTGTGATGTTTAATAGTGTCAAGTGATGTTATATAGTCATGAGGTCGATATATTTTGATACATCATGGACCATAAACCATTTTAAGATATGAACACATATGGTATATGTCATAATAAGGCCGGAAACAATCAAAACATTCATAATCTATGAACTATATAATGCATAAACATTGTGACTTTGAGCACAAATTTAACTTATAGTCAAGGAAAGGAAATATGCAAAAACACAATAAAAACACAATATTTACATGTAGGCTTGATTCAATATTCCTGTAGCATTATGGGGTTGCTCAAAAGTATGTAATGTGTATAACTGCACAAATATAAAGAAGAATTATCCATGCAACAAGAGAAAACATCAACCATTATAATTAAGATTAGGGATCTACCTTTTAGTTCATCTGATCATCATCAAATCGTGTGCCAATGAAAATAGACCTAGTTCAAAGTATAGAATGAAATCTCTTCTTCCAAATCATAATTGTCATTTCATTTGAAAGTGAGGTATCAAAACCAAAAATAAACAAGAAAATAGGAGGGGGCCATTTCATTTGAAAAATGAGAGGCAAATCTGTTGGGTGGCTAACAATCCTCTGATCGGAAACTCGTGCACTGAGCTTAGGCTCGAATATTATTAAAAAGAAAACTGTAAGCATTTTCTTGATCATTGTATCCATTCCAATCATTTAGAAGCATTGAATGCATAGTTATCGTGACTCAAATAACATTAAAATGCATGGTACAAGAATTGCCCAAGTAGCGCATTCCATCTAATGACTAACTTAAAATCACTAAAGCTAGAACATGAGATACAGAATGACGGCCAGTACTCAAATACGCATCCTAACTTCCACTCGTATTATCATAAAGATGGGGTTTTGACAATCAAAACCTAGAGGGATTGCAATTGTATTAACTTTAAATAGGCCATGTGTTGGCAGCAGTATTTTTTGGATCTCAGAAATATTTGTTTACTCATGACTAAAATATGTTGCCAGTTTGGCCTTCTCATCAAAATGCACAAGATATCGAAAAGGATTGGATCAATGCCAAGAAGTATCCATGTTCACAACCTACTGGATGAAATTTTCTTATTTATCTTGTATTCATGCAGGTAATAAATCCTCGTTGGATACTATCATTGGACAAAGAGACAATTAATGTATTCATGATGGAGAGGGTCAATATGCAACAATGGAAGAAGGTTTTCCACAACACGGAGTTGGTGTAGAAATCAGAGAAGATATTTTTCTATATGTATCGTCCCTTATTTTGTGAAATTTTTAACACTATTGCAGTTATTAGTTATTATTCACCTATCTGAAAAGGTTATTTGTCTTCTGCAATTTATGTGCAACAAATACTAAATAAAACACTATTGCAAATTCACAAAAATTAACTCACGAGCACTGTGATAATATTGCACACAAACAGAATAATGAACACCGATATTTTTGGAAAAATGTCCTTGGGAAAAAAATCGAATGGAAAACCAGTGCAGCAAATTAGCAAAATTTGTGATCAAAATTTTACAATTTCTTTCCTAAACTCGCAAAGGTTTGGTAATTAATTTTCTCTAACTACAAACACATAAAAATACGTAGAAGGAACTCAGCTCCCTCTGCAGGGTAACTCAACCATATTGAGATAATTTATCCTCCCTCTACAAGTGTGTACGGCCTCACACGTGCAACCCTGGCTGAAGGAAATTCGACCTCATGTCCTTCAGCAAATTCGGCCTCCTCTCGCAACAAAAAACATCCAAACTGTTAGAAAATTAGAAATATTCTTATATAGATAATTAGTTGTGATTTTTTTATCTTCTTTCATCTTTTAGTTCATTAAGAAATTACCAAAACAATAACACGAGAACAATAGATGTAGGCGGATAGACAGGGAAAAACCTCTATCTAGGGGGAAAACCCAGTCAATAATTCTTCCTTCAAAAGTTTCTCAAGATAATTCAAGACTCTTTGACCTAGACAGAGACTTCCTCCACACCAATTCAACCCTCAATCCTTATAGTAGATGATAACCCTTCTAAAGAAACTATGACCTATCAGCATCAATCATGCAATAGTAGCTTTGACCCAGTAGCAGTAGCATCAACAGCAACAACAACAGCTTCGACTAGACTAGGAAAAATTTGATCTCCCTTGATGCTTCTCAGAAGTGAGAGATTGTTTGCCCAAATTTTCAATCTTTGTGTCTTCTATATTCCTCCAAAAACTCGCACTCATTTCCATCTCTTCTTCTATCCCTTTTCCAACTTCGCACTTCTTAGTTTCCAGCTTCCAGCTTTAGATATCAAACTATGTGTGAGAGAATGAGATGCCCCAAATTAATTTGAACTGCCTTGTATATATAGCCTTCCAATGAGGTTGAATTACTTGTCTTGAGGCCAACTTGATATTCTTGAGGCCTGTTTACCCTACCGTCTACACCTACCTACAAGTCAGTGGAAAAAGCCTTCAACCCCACAAGGTGTGTTTGGTGGTAGGAAACTCAGAGAAGGGGTTGTCAAACTAATCCCAATGCTCTCTGTTTGATATATCTCCTAGGTTAGCTAAGGGGGGTGGTCCCTAATGAAAAGTTAAATTAAAAAGATGTGAGATTCTAGGAGAATTGTTAGAGTTATATAGATTATTTATTTAATATTTATAAGCAAAATTGATATGAGCAATAACCATCAATACATAAGATAAACATGAAATACATAAACAATCAGTGCCTTCAAAGTATTTCTCTTTAATAAATAAAATTGTATTTGCTTAAAATTAAGTGAAATGCTTTCAAATGGAAAGCCAAAATAATCCTGAAAAGTGAAACAATAAATTGTTAGCACAAAATATTATAAATTCTTATAAGATGAATAAGTCTACAAATCAAAGCATGGAAACTATCTTGCTCAAAAAGATACCATTAGAAATCTATCTGTGAGAATGAGATGATAAAAAGAACTCAAATGATAGACCAAGTTGACAACATGCAATTAAGTTTACAACCCCAAAATAATAGTACTTGAAAGTGAAATCAATCATTCATGACAATATGCAATTAAACCAAAAGAGAAGCCAATTTCTAAGTACAAGAAAATTAAAACTTATTGCAAAATTAAAAGGGATTATAATGCTTCCATTCAAAGTGTCCCATGAAATAAGATTTGAATTTGAGACTTTAAACCATCATGATAGCAATAAAATTAATAACTTCGCAAAAAAGACAAATGTGATGGAATGTTGTTCTTTGTTTATTTTATTAATTAGTGATGAGGCAAAGTTACAATTGAACTCTAGTCCTCAGACCTCACCCTCGCCTAAATATTTGGATCTCACAATGAGGAGTCAATAGAGGTAGAGGGTCCCTAAAACTCTATTCAACCAACTTAAGTTGAAGGTAATTTTTAGTGAGGCTTGAGGCCTTCCTATACTAAAATGCCTAGATGAAGTGCAAATTGTGTTAATTCCCCAAATTAAACTAACGCAAATGCAAATGCTTCAAAGATAAATAGTTTGCAAAACTTGAGACGCTAGAATGTAAATAAGCTCATATGTGTTTGCACCATTGAATGGAAAATAAGCAAGTAAAATGGAATAGATTTCTTTAAGCTATAATTGTTTCAAATAAATGATAGTGATCCAATAGTTTTCATGACATATATCATAAATTGACCAAGTAGTGAAGCATATACTTGAAGAAATTATGAAACAATTAAAACTTGCCAAAGTATGAAGTGTTTACAAATAAAATGAGATTTTCTCAAGTTTACAATTTGGAAGCATATGCATGTGGGAATTTAAATACAAGATAAGTAAAAATTTGCATGTGGAGTGAAATATGTTGATTTTAAGCATGCACAATATGAAATTAAAAGCTAGAAAGCTAAAAAAAACCTAGAAGCAAGATTAGGCCACCCACAAGATTCCCTCCTCTAAAGGAGGAAAGGGGATGTCATGGGAAAAATCTCAAATTCCCTCCAACAAAAATTTTTATCTTTTATTAGCGCTTAAAACGGTAAAAATTCATCTAAGAGGGCAGCCCACAATACGATAGAGATCTTTACAAAGATGAGACTCTAACAAAGCTAGACTCTCTCCCCCAAAAATATAACAACAATAAACTTGAAGATGGAAAAGAACTCTCCAAAAGACATTCATAAGGCTCAAATGGCCCACGGCCTCGATGAGCTTGCAACTCTCTCCCAAGTGCTTATGGCCTCCCTATAAATAAGTCCTTGGATAGAGTGAGGGTATCCTGCATACACACAAGTGAGTGGTTTTCCAAAGCTTCTCCTAAATCCCCTTGCTTCCCAATGCTCAAGCATATGGGCTGCAAAACACAAAAAATACCAATTGTCAGTGTGAAATTAGGAAAACAAAACCAAAATTAAACTTAAAATTTAATTTGCAAAGTAGTGGCTCAAGTAATGGGAGTGAACCCCCATACTTGCCGAGCTTTGGAAATGACTCTTGAATAGGAGATATAACTTTGAAAGAACTAAAACCGAAGAAGTATTTTGAATTTAAATGGATGATCAAGTAGCTATAGAGTAAGAAAACTCTCTTTTTCTCTTCGTTGGATGGAAAACTTGGAGAAAAAAATGGCTAAGTCTTGGATCGTTGTGACTCTAGGAGTGAGTTGATCTAATTGAGATTTATCCCACTTCCAGATGGATTCTTGCATACAAAACAAAAGATATTTCCTACACGCTTGAACATGTATTAGTTTGCACAAAATTAGAGCAATATAATAAATAAGATAAACCAAGCATTCCTCCTAAAATGAATTGGCAAGCTTATCCCTAGAATACTACTCTAAATCAATGATATGTGCAAAATAGCTTGCACACATCAATCCAAGCAAGATGGCAAGCATAAACCAATATTAATTCAACATGCAAAAGAAATAAACACAATAGCAGTAGCATGAAAGGACATCACCTCATAATGCCAAGAGAACACCAGCCATATAGCCCCAAAGTCTTAATTATATTAAGAAAGTATGCAAGTACAAAATGGCAGAGTTTCCTCAAGCCCAATAGTTCATTACATGATACAATATGAGAGAATATAGGCTCATTATACATAGAGTTATGAGAAAATCCCAAGGAAGAATTCATGTGAGCACTGAACCTGGAGTAAATCCCAAGAAAGAATGCATGTGAGAACTGAACTTGGAGAAAATCTCAAGGAAAGATAAGTCAAGTTCGGCGTGCAAAAGATAGAGACATAAGAGAAAAATTGAATTCCATATGTGCGCATCAAGGGAAATCGAATTCCATATATGGCATAGTAAACTCATTCATGAGTGAATCCAAGTATCGTGATAACTCCAGTCAACAAATGCAAACTCGAACTAAGTGATGCCACATATGTAGATGATCTTTGATAGCTCTACGTGATTCCTCCATGTGCAACTTGTAGTCCTCAAGAGTGGAGTGCTAAGAGTAGAAGAACCTGAGATAACTATGAGATGAGGCCCCACCTAATCTTCAGTCCAAATATAACATGGAATATTCCTTGAGTGCATGAAATCCTCTAATAAATTTGATTTTCCACATGTGCAACTGTTGCTTTATCTCTCGGAAATTCGATTTTATGAAATAATGGTGTATTTATGATGCAGTGTGCTCAGTCATCTTCCACATGTCTGTTGACTCAACTCTTTGACTTATCATAATTTCCAAGTCATTTCCATGTCATTCTATCACATGGAATAATTTATTTCTCTTTATTTTATTAAATTCTAGCATAATAAAATGCCACAATTTCCACTAAACTTAGGAAATGTGGGTTTTGAGGGTCCAAAACACATTATTAACCTCTCAAAGTGTGTCATAGTAGAAATTTGAGAGTAAGAGGTGTAATTTTGATTACTCATACCCCATACAACTTCTGTAGATCACACTTATTACAATTTAAATACAATTTTTGACCTGTGGGATATCTAAAAAAATAAAAAATGACTACCTAGACCTAACCAAATTCCACGAAACTTTTTGTGTAATCTAGTATGGTAATATACATCGACCCTAGACACTAAGATGTGTTAGGGGCTCAACCTTCAAACTTTCACCCTGGCTTTGGGGTAAAACGTGAGTCAAAAAACCCAGAAAATTATTCGCCTCTGAAATAGAAGAAATAATTAACCAGATAAAAAAAAACACTCCAAGGTGTACTTGTTTTCTAATCGAGTCTCAATATCCTAGGCCTGTTACAGACTCAAAACTCATCATTACTAGTATCACTTATTACAATTCCCTGTAGGGTGTGAAATCTAGGTACAAGAAATATGATGAAAAGATAGAAGTAGAGTTAAAAAATATGTTGATTGATGATATATGATGGTACAAGTGTCCTCTGGAGCATCCCTGGGCATGGATTATTTCATATAATCATCAGGTGTCATCCCAGTGGTTAACATTTGACTCCATATGGGGATGCATGCTAGATATAAAGTGATAGTGATTTGAAAATGGGGCTCTTAGGCTTCTTGTCTAACTTACAAGAACCTCTCCCACTTCCAAAGCTTTAAATTTTCCCAAGTCTATTTGATTAACCAATGCAGAAATAATAAATGCTTGACAATATGGGTGTATGCTTGTATTTGTTTTCAACTGATTATTTACTTTAAAATCTGTTGCTTGTGCTGATATGGGAAGGTACTTAAACTAATATATAAATTCCTATAACATTAGTTAAAGCAACAATAAAAAAAAAACACATAAGACAATAGTATAATATGGAGTTCACCCTGATACCTTGGGCTACATCTCCTTGAGCTCTAATCAACTAAATTAGGCTCTCTGGGATTATGGCAATACTTCTTTTACAAGTGCCTACACTTAACTCCAATGTTTTATACAGGAACATTGAGCTCAAAACACCATCCTATTCCTTGGTTCTTGGAGCTCTTCGGCTTTCTAGCTCTGGCTCTTGGCTCTGGCTCTGGCTCTTGGCTCTGGCTCTGGCTCTGGCTCTTGCTCTGGCTGTAGCTCTGGCTCTAGCTCTGGCTCTTGCTATGGCTATAGCTCTGACTCTAGCTCTGGCTCTGTGGCTCCAACTCTGGTTCTGGCTCTCAACTCTCACTTCTGGCGCTCGCTCCGGCTCTTGGCTCTGGCTTCTCTAAGCTCTTTCTCCCGACCTTTTACATGCCTCTGTGAGTCGCTCGACTTCCAAGAAACTCCAACAGCAATATGCTACTATCAATTGAGCTCTTTGGCTTTTCCACTCGACCTCCGAGTGACTCCCCAGACTCTCTACGCATTCATCATCTTCTCGTTGTTTGCTTTTTTTTTCTCCTCTTCTACTCTCTATCTGTTCATGGCTCTTAGAACCATTCCATTCCTCGATTGTTCGTTTCCTCTCCCAACTCTTTGGATTGCCTGCCTCTGTGCTGGAATTCCCTGCTTTGCGTCATCATCACTGTAACGCTTCACAGAGAGGTGGCCACTTGTCTCCTTACGAGCTGAGCCAACTCTTCCTCAAACAGTTCATTACTTTGGTTACTCTGTGAAATGATTCATCTGCCAACGCAACGGTCCAATCGGACTTCAACCTTTATGTGCTGAAGCTTATTTTCTTCGTCGAATCCGGTTTCCCATCGAGCGCAATCTCTGCCATTAGATTTGGGGCCTCCTAATCCTATGGTTATCGCTCTTATCGCGCGGTTGACTTGCTCAAATGTTAGCCCGCAATGAGAGCGGTTTTCTCTCTCATTCGTCGAACACGCGTCAATCACTATATGGCATCAGTGGGTCCTCTGACAATTCTGCTTACCGCCCAAAACGCTTCCGATATTCCGCCAGTTTTGGAGCACGGGACCCACCTGTTGTTTTAGCACTTTTCCCATGGTTTTCGGGTTTTCCTTGTGACCGTGTGCTCGGGGCTTTTCCTTCTCAAGGGGTTTTGCCCAACGATGTGTGAATCACACAAAGAAACAGCCTCCGTTTTCTGGTCTGAGCCTCCTAACTGCCATTTTTGCACCATGCACAGTCCCCATGGGCCATCGGTCAATGCACTTTGACTGAAGGTCCTTGTTGCTCTGTGCTAGCTACAAATTTTCATTGTTCAGAAGTTATTTCTGATAGGCTTCGACATCCATAAGACTTTAAACTTCGGTATGAGCTTTTACAGAGTTCGGGTAGCTTTAAGAGAGTTTAAGGATCCAATTTCGGATCACGCCTTCCCACTAAAAGAACTTTTGGTCCACCAAAAGGCTGATACACTGATCTGAGCAGTAAATGAGAAATGAGAGTAACAACACCCTCTTCTTTCAGCCTCCCTACACTTGCCTTGGCATAGTGCCTCTAAGCCAAAATCTCTAACCACTTCCCTTCTTGGATGGGTTGGTCATCTCGGGAAGAACGGTTTTCCTCCTTGAATTCATGTAGAACTTCTGCTATGAAGTTTACAGAAGGTAGTTTGAGCTTTTTTGCCTTGATCCTTGATCTAAGGTGGCTCAAACAAATGTGAAGTATATCTGCTCCACAAAACTTTCATTTGTACCTGCTTGAAAAGCTGCCAAAAACAATTGTTAACAACAACAGGCATACAGACAACAACTGCATGGGCTAACTCCTGCTTCAACAAAGAAACAGATTTCACATCTTGTAAGCCCTTCCATGTATTACATCTGCATACAAATGACAAGCCAATAAAACATGCCTTTACAACAAACGACCCTTCAAGTCGAGCATGTAGGAAAAAGACCTCTAGGACTCTTTTCCAAAAGATGAAACACTTCATCCTTATCTCCATTTTAGGAACCAAGTTAACCTCTCCCAAGCCAGCATCACATGCAGCTCACGCTCAGGCATGCATTCTATCTAACAACTTTCGCTTGAGTACATTGTACTTTCAAAGCTGAAATGAACATATTGTTGCAGCAATAAAGTGAGTTTCCTACTCAACTTCTTTCTATTTACCATTTGGTAAGATCCTGCAACTTGCATTTATTCCACAAAGAAATGCAAACAGATGCATCACTAGACATGTAGCCTTAATTAGATAAGAATTCTAATCATTTATTACCAATCCATTTCAAAGGTCCCTCCTTTGTTTGCACATCAGCATCAATATGTGAATCATCCTCAACAACATCAATCATGGAATCTTCATTTCCATCCTTGCGATTTTCTTTTTCCACCTCCTTCAGCTTTGGTGGAAGCAGCACTGGATTCAAAGTCCAACACCTTTCAGCAAGATGCCCTTGCTTATGGCAGTAAGTGCAACACACATGCATCCTTTTGATAGCATGATTTTCCTTGTCTTGTGGACCTTTGGCTGCTTGCTTCTTTTCCTTCAAAAGTTTCCTATATGCGGCCATCCTCTTCCAACATCTAGAAACATAATGGTTATCCAAACCACAAAAGGAACATGCAATTCCTTTTCCATGCTTTACAAAATCAAAAGGAATGTGTTTATAACCAGATTTATACCTGCCTCTTTCACCTTTATTGCCTTCAGGAGGAGGTGAGACAAATGAAGAAGTAGCTCCCTTTGGAACACTATCACTTTCTTCAAGGCTGTCAGAGTTTCCACAACTCTTTGGTTCAAGTATGTGCTTTTGAACACCTGCATAATGCGAATGATGTTTCAAGATATTGCATTCCTCCTGAACACAATCCTCACACTTTTGAGGTAGAGGACCTGCAATGAAACTCCTTTTTGGAACTGTTTCAATGGCCTTCATGGCAGCTTTGGAACTCTCTCCATAAGACTGTCCATAGCCAAGACCCAAATACTTAGGCCTTTCCTCAACCATTATTGGCTCAACAATACCTTGTGCATGTTCGCCCAATCCTTTTCCTTCATAGCCCATCTTGGACATTAGCTTGGAACCTATGACTCTGGTATGTTTTTCAAAAGAACTAATATAAGCATTCTTAGAAGAATTTGAAGACAAATAGGAATGGTTTACCTCTTCTTCAAGATGATACTTGGCCAAGGCTTCTTTCACAACAAAGAGTTGTGACTCCAACTCATGCATCCTTTTCAGGTTCATACTTGCAATATGAAGTTGCCTCTCCATTTCCTACAATTTGTCAGAAAGCATCTACTTCTCTTCCTCCACGGAATTCAACTACTCTCTAAGTATGTTGCTTTTCCTTCCATACTCTTGCTTCATGTCTCCATCAAAGGAACTTCTGGAGCAAGAAGAATTTGAGAACTCACTTGTAGAAGTTGTCATTTTCAAAATGCATAAAATAACTTCAAACAAGATTATTAAAGAGCTTACTCAAGCAACCTTTTGCAAAAACCTCTTATGCTTCAAGGATCGCCTTGAGGTCCTTTGGGATAGAAGAATGCCTTCAGCCCTTCTTCCTTCTTGTCCTTCCTGGACTGAGCTATCACTAGCTTTCCCTTCACCTCTGCAAACTCAAACAATAGTCAGTCTACAACCAAGCATACAATCGATGAGGCAATCAATCCTTGACTGTCCAAACACTTTTCAGACAGGCAATTTTTGCCCTGTCAATCAAGAATTATGATACAACCTTCTTTGAAGGTGGGGTTAATCAATCTTAAGCTCTGATACCACCTGATCTAAAAATGGGGCTCTTAGGCTTCTTGTCTAACTTACAAGAACCTCTCCCACTTCCAAAGCTTTAAATTTTCCCAAGTCTATTTGATTAACCAATGCGGAAATAAGATATGCTTGACAATATGGGTGTATGATTGTATTTGTTTTCAGCTGATTATTTACTTTAAAATCTGTTGTTTGTGCTGATATGGGAAGGTACTTAAACTAATATATAAATGCATATAACAGTAGTTAAAGCAGCCATAAAAACAAACACATAAGACAACAGTATAATATGGAGTTCACCCTGATATCTTGGGCTACATCTCCTTGAGCTCTAATCAACTCGATTAGGCTCTCTGGGATTATGGCAATAGTTCTTTTACAAGTGCCTACACTTAACTCCAATGTTTTATACAGGAACATTGGGCTCAGAACACCATTCTATCCCTTGGCTCTTGGAGCTCTTCGGCTTTCTAGCTCTGGCTCTTGGCTTTGGGTCTGGCTCTTGCTCTGGCTGTGACTCTGACTCTAGCTCTGGCTCTGTGGCTCCGACTTTGGTTCTGGCTCTCAGCTCTCGCTTCTGGCGCTCGCTCTGGCTCTTGGCTCTGGCTTCTCTAAGCTCTTTCTCCCAGCCTTTTACATGCCTCTGTGAGTCGCTCGACTTCCAAGCAACTCCAACAACAATATGTTGTTGTCAATTGAGCTCTCTAGCTTTTCCACTCGACCTCTGAGTGACTCCCCAGACTCTCTGCGCATTCAACGTCTTCTCGATGTTTGTTTTTTTTTTCTCCTCTTCTACTCTCTGTCTGTTTGTGGCTCTTAGAACCATTATGTTCCCCGACTGTTCGTTTCCTCTCCTGGCTCTTCGGATTGCCTGCTTCTGTGCTGGAATTCCCTCCTCTGCATCATCATCACTGTTACACTTCATAGAGAGGTGGCCACTTGTCTCCTCATGAGCTAAGCCAACTCTTCCTCAAACAGTTTGTTACTTCGGTTACTCTGTGAAATGATTCATCCACCAACTCAACGGTCCAATCAGACTTCAACCTTTATGTGCCGAAGCTTATTTTCTCCATCGATTCCGGTTTCCCATTGGGCGCAATCTCCGCCGTTAGATCTGGGGCCTCCAGATCCTACAATTATCGTGTGGTTGACTTGCTCGGACGTTAGCTTGCGATGAGAGCGGTTTTCTCTCTCATTCGTCGGACACGTGTCAATCACTATATGGCATCGCTAGGTCCTCTGACAATTCTTCTTACCACCCAAAACGCTTCCGATATTCCACCAGTTTTGGAGCACGGGACCCGCCTGTCGTTTCAACACTTTTCCCACGGTTTTTTGGTTTTCCTTGTGACCGTGCGCTTGGGGCTTTTCCTTATCAAGGGGTTTTGCCCAGCAAAGCGCCTTTACGCAAATCGTGCATCAAAAACAGCCTCTGTTTTCTAGTCTGAGCCTCCTAACTGCCAATTTTGTGCCATGCACAGTGCCCATGGGCCACCGATCAATGCGCTTTGACTGAAGGTCCTTGTTGCTCTGTGTTGGTTGCAAATTGTCGTTGTTTAGAGTTTATTTTTGATAGGCTTCGACATCCATAAGACTTTAAATTTTGGTATGAGCTTTTACAGAGTTCGGGTATCTTTAAGAGAGTTTAAGGATCCAATTTCGGATCAAATAGTGTGCAAGAACCTGGAATCGGCATCCACCGACAAAAGACATATATTAGCAATGTCCAGTCAAAATATCATCAAATGAAATAAAGTACATAAATGAAGGCATGGAAATTTATTCTAAGAGAATAAATGACAATTAATTCATGAAATAAAACTAATTAAACAAAAATATCTAGGGATAAAGTTAGAAATATGATACAAAAAGATGCCCCATGGCATCAGATATTTTCTTTGTAGAACAATTTGAGGAGTTGGTTGTTCGCAGGTAACTCGAGTGGTTCTCCATCCAAAGTGATCAAATGGTAGGAACTTTCTCTAGTTGCTTCCCTGATAATATATGGGCCAAGCCACAAACTATCAAACTTATCATGATTACCTGGCTTTTCATTCCTGCGATCCCATAGAAAAACCATATCATTGTTAGAAAACATTATATTCCTAGATGATTTTTCAAAATTTCTTTTTACCTTAGATTGATTTTTACAACAATGCTCAAAGGCTCTTCTTCTAGTTTCATCCAATTCTATGATTTGGTCAATCCTAAATTATACAACATCTTTATCAAATGTAAAACTTTGTAGCAATTGGTAAGCTAGTAGCCTCAAATGCACATGAAGGGTAACATCCAGGCCATAAACTAACTCAAAGGGAATATTCTTAGTAAAACTCTTCTTTGTTATCCTATCAGCCCGCAAAGCATATTTAATTTTACTATCCCATGCCCGTTCGTTATCCCCTACTATCTTCTTGATTATGGTTATCAAATTCTTATTACTAGACTTTGTTAATCCATTGCCCTGAGGATAGTAGTTTCATGAATGGCATAAAACAATGCCATACTTAAAGAAAAACCTTGAGAATTCAGCGTAGCTAAAATCCCAGGCATTGTTGGTGATAATCTTGGAAGGGACGCCAAAATGAGTGATAATCTTATCTTCAAGAAAATCTATCACTACTTTGTAAAATAATCAGTGGCAGTTATAATCCATGAGTAGCCATTACTATAATTTTCATTAGATTTCCCTATAAAATCTAGCCCCCAATATTGAAAGGGAGTGTTCATGACCACAAGTTGAAAAGGAAAAGAAGCTAACTTATGCTTCCCATTGAATAGTATACAAGCTTGGAAACCTCTAAAATACTTGTTTACATTAGCAAAAATAGAAGGCCAAAAATAACCAACTCTCAAGATTTTGTGGGTAGTAGTCTTAGCAGCATAATTCCCTCCACAAAATCCTGAATGAAACTCAGATAGAAACTTTTTGGCTTCAACTTCATCAATACACCTAAGTATTACCCCCTCTGGATTTCTCCAACCTAGACCATCCTTCATAATGCAATACTTAGTTTCTCTAATCCGCAATGATCTTCTCCTATGGCCAACTAAATGGTTAGGACATGACAAATTTTGCAAATAACAAATAACGTTTTTATACCATTCAAGTTGACCAATCTTTGAAATTCTGATGAAGTTAATTCCCAATTATTTTGACAAATCATTCATATCGATTTCTCATTCCCTTCAATCGATATTTTGGCCAATCCCTGGCCTTTCACAAGCTTGGTAGGTCTGATATCCAAATCATACTCTTGAATCTTTGAGACTCATCTAGCTCGAGTTCCTAACCAATCCGCTTGGACTAAAATATCCTTTACAACAGAGTGGGGAACAAATGCAAATACCCTATAATACCCCACATAAACTCTGAATTATTTAAGAGACTTGACTAAAGCATAACCTTGCTTCTCCATGGTGTTATACCTCAACCCAGACCCTTGAAGGGACCTACTCATAAAAGCAATATGTTGCTCATGCCCTTCATTATTATTTTGAAGCAACACCCCATTAATAGTATCTTTAGATGCAAAAGAGAAAACCAAAATCTCCTTTGAATTATCAGGGCTTACTAGAACAGGTGCTTTGACAATAGAATCCTTTATTTCCTGAAAACCTTTTCTACTTTCATTTCCCCAAACAAATTTAGCATCTTTCTTGAAGAGGGTTTGGATGGGTTTGGAAATCTCAGCATAATTTGGAATGAATCTTCTAAGAAAAATAATCTTTCCTAAGAAGGATTGAAGGGTTTTAATATTATGAGGCAAAGGAATCTTTTGAATATCTTCAACTCTTTCACGGTCAATCTTGATCCCATCCTTTGAAATGATGTGACCAATCAACTTCCCTTCAGTCACTCCAAAAATATATTTAGCGGGATTTAAGGATATTGCATACTCTCTACACCTATCAAAAATTTTCCTTAGATGGCTTATATGGGAAATTCCATTTTTAGAAAAAAGAGTTAAATCATCATAATAGATCTCGATAAATTTCCCAATTATACCCTTAAAGGCATAGTCCATATCCCTTTTAAAAGTTTCTTCAGCGTTCGTTAATCGAAAAGGCATCCTTAAAAATTCAAAAGTACCTCATGGTGTGGTGAATGTTGTCTTATGTCTATCTTCCTTCTTCACCAAGACTTGGTTGTATCCTGAAAATCCGTCTAACAAAGACATCATTCTAGATAACGTTACCCTTTGCAATAATGTTTCCATATTAGGTAAAGGATAATTATCTATTTGCAAGCTAAATTAATATTTCGAAAATCTACACATATCCTTATCCATCTATTCTTCGTCTTTACAATAACGAATTTTGAACACCATGTGGAATGCCTAGTGTGAGCAATAATACCAACCTAAAGCATATTTTGCAATTCTTTTTGCACCAAGGGGGCTAGCTTAGGATTTATTTGCCTAGGTTTCTACCTAAAGGGTTTGGCATTTTCATCTTTAAGAGCGATAGTATGTCCCATAACATCTTCCCTATAACCTTTCAACTCATCATATGAAAAAGCCAAAACATTTCTATATTCATGAAGTAAATTTATCAAATTCTTTCTTTCTTGCTCATTGGTACCCTTGCCTATTTTAATAAGCTTTGGATCATGAGGGGTACCAATATTCACTTCAATAAATTCCCTTGGGTCAATTTTCTTATCATCTTTTCTCTTTGATGCATCATGTCTGTCAAACACTTGCTTTAAGGCTACATGTTCCCTAGGAGTGGGATTTGTCACCACATTACACTCCTCATAATCACATCCTTTCTCTTTGCAGCCAGCCTTAAATTCAGAAAAATTCCTCCATGTTGTTTAAAAAACGAATCACATGGCTTTCATCATGAAAGATTTGCCAATTCTCAAGATTATCAGGAACTGGCGGCCTAAAGATAATCTCCATCTTAATTTTATCAACCATCAAGTTCTCTCCAAGCTGTAACGTAGATGCAGCAACATCCAGCTCTTCAACTTGTTCATTTCCTTCCCTAGGAATTGTCTGAAGGTCTAATGCATCAAAATATTCCATACTATCCCAAACAATATTTCGATACATCTTTAATCTATCATTCTTACATGCAAATTGATTCTTAGTTTGAAGAATGACTAGATCAAAATCCCCCTTGCTACTTAGAAAATTTATCCTCAAGTCATTTGCCAACTCAAGACCCAACAATAGAGCCTCATACTCTGCTACATTGTTGGTTGCTTCGAGTTCCAATCTATAGGCAAACTTGAATATGTGACCAAGAGGGGAGGTAAGGACAATTCCAACACCCTTACCATACCTAGAATGGGCACCATCAAAATTCATCTCCTGCTCCAAAGGAGGAAAAGAATTAGCTAGGATAGCATAGTTTCCCAAGTTATCATATTCATACACAATTTCATTATGAGGCTCCTTGGGATTTTCTATATGAAAATTTCTCTCCAATTCCCTATCCAACTGTTGTGTAGGTAAATCCCCTCTGCGGACAAAGGCGATCCCACTAGCGTAACTGAGGTCTAGCAACAATCAAACAATGCTAACACACAGGTTCCTAATTGCAAAATAAAGGCCAAGATGAGAGCCTACCTCGAATCTAACGCTTATATTTGTAGAAGGGTCGTCTCTTCCTTTCTTTCGCTTCAGCTGGTCACAATCCTCACGATCTTCGTGAATAGACACCTGCACATGCAAAGAACAAGACAAATACAAGCATAAAATCCGGGAAATGCAACTATGTATCAGTCAAAAAGGATACAACTCAAACATCATAATAAAGACACATGAGTGGAACCATAATGATAGTCTTCTATTATTATTAATAAAACAGAGGAGAATACAACCAAGTTCTGACGTCAGATCCTCCTTTGGCTGGGTGAATCAGCAACACATGCCTTGCAAAGCTTGTAGGGATGGGAACAAACCTCTCTCTCCTTGATCACTTGGACATGGATCTCCTCCTTAAAGATTTAGCCTCATAAGGATACACAAGACCTCTTGCAAGATGAGCTTAGAAATCCTCAGACTTTGGGGGTTTGAAAAGTAGAATTACTAACCAAGAATTACCAGCTAGCTTGTCAAAGGGGAAGGAACAAGCTTATATAGGGATAGAAGGAGTAGATAAGACCATCCACTTGATTCATGGGATTGTCCTTATCATTAGGAAGCTTCCATGAGAGGTGGAGAACTACTTCCCTCCTTGGGAGAT
>APFE030472192.1:91563-102090 GCA_000404065.3 Pinus taeda | reverse complement strand
GTTTCCCACATCATCGACACAAGACAGAGAAGGAAAAATGTTTTGTGTGAAGCATCAGAGGGAGGTTAAGTATTCTGCAGAGGTCAACTTCTCTTGAACATATCGGCGGCATGACAGTGGATTTGGCAGTATTTGATATCAAATGATCAGCGGTCATGGTGACAAGACGATGAGAAGATGAAAGGTCAAACAGGATAACCCAAACCCACGGAGGCAGGTGGGAAACAAGATGAGATGTCCCCACCCAGACACGAAGATGCAGACGAGTCCATGCTCAAGGAGCGACATAACTGCGACACGCATGATTACGTTCTTTATTCCCCCACCATTTCTGTGCGAGTACCCCGGTTATTTGGATGACAAGCTTGACGGGATAAGCTATGCTTGGAGAGGCTCATTCGACGGATCCGATGTCATTAAGTTTTAACGAGTCTTACAAAGGAAGAACTCGAGTCTTTTCATTATTTAAGAGAGTTTGAAAACGTAGCGAAAAGGAAATTTCCAGGTGTCCTTTTTCGTAGTTGTGTCTCTCGAGCCTGAAAAAAAGTATAAAACCATGCTCGAAGAACCGGCCCAATCATAACATCGAGGAGTACTTTTCATAAGTATGACTCTTGATCTGAAATAAAAAAAAAAAAAAAAAAAAAAGCGATCAAAACCACGTCGCTTCGTGACCATTAACGAACCGGAAACGACAAGGGTCTGACGATCTTTTCATGTTTAAACGGTCGGAAAAGGGTTTAAAGAGAACCGACTCTCATGTCCGTTTAACGAGTCGAGAGGACCAACTCGGCATTCTTTTCACGTTTAGAGAGTCAAAAAAGAGCAAAAGATGACTACAAAGGGACTTTTTCGTGTATTTACCGAGTCCGAAAAAGTATAAAATACAACTCGTTTCGCCATGAAAGCTCCATAAGTACCTGTCGCTACACAAAAAATCGGCGTAAAACCCATTTTTGACACAAAAAAATTTATAAAATGACTTTTTAAATCTTAATTAGGGTCAAAAAGCTATAAAAAGGTGAAAATAGTAAAATAAAATTACTTTTCACTTTTTACCTTTTGAAAGCGACATTAGGGCTTTTTGGAGTGCGACCTTCAGTTGACGATTGCGGCCAATCCAGTGGACCATTTCGAGCGTTGTCAATGCCAGGTAAGCGGTCTTGTCCTTAGCTTCATTTCCATCTGTTTGGATTTTGTTTTTAACTGCATTTTCATTTCCTATGGGGGGAATTTGAAATTTAGGGGTTGCGCCCATTAGCGCGGGTTTCAGGCACGGACCCGTGCCAATGGGGCAAGTTTCCCATAAGGCGCGTGCCCATGGGCGCGGCTGTTTTAGAAACAGTCGCGCCAACGGCCGCGCACATTTTTTGGGTTAATTTTAACAAATCTAAACCCTATTTTTTGCAATTTCAAGCTTCATGAGATTCTAATGCATCATTTTGACTTGTTTTTGCAGGGAAATCTGCAAAAATGGTGATTGTATGGAAGGAACGGGAACATGACCAAGTGGACACTTTGGCCCTAGTTGAAGAAGATTGCATGGAAGCTCTCAGAGCATGTGGGCTCAAAAAATACTTCATGCTATCTTACTTACGGGCTCAGCCAGAGCTCCTGCAGTACTTGATTGACTTATGGGACGTAGAGGAACAAGTATTCAGGATACGAGATCAGGTACTGGAGTTGGATGTATCGGACGTCTACTTCTTGACTGGACTGTCGCGACGGGGGCCGGTGCCTCAATTGACTGGGAGCAGGTCATCTGGAGAGAAGATGGATGAGGTGAAGGCCCGAATTTGCCCGGAGGCAAAATATGGGCAAGGCAGTTCGAAGGTGGATATCCCCACCGTTCAGGACTTGACACTGCGGGCATTACTATTCACTTTTACACGAGCTGCGGGGGCACAAGTGCCCCAAGAAGCCATGAAGAACCATCTTCTATTAACGATGGAGTGTCTTAGCCCGACAGTCTTCAATTGGGCATCGGCTGTGACGACCAATATGAAGAGGCAGCTGACAAAGGCCAAGCGGGGCAAGCTACAACAGTTCAGGTATGGTTCCATCTTGGTGACGTTCTTCCTGGAATGTGTGCCAAGTTTCCAGGGATAAGGGGCCTTTGTAGCAGATCCAGCACCTCGAGAGCCGAGGATGGCTCGATGGGCGGCACTGATGCCGAGGGGTGGTGGCGGCCAGCAGATGGCCTTCAGATCGGAGTTCTTCAGGTGGCTTCGCTGCCAACTGATCATGGTGGAAGACTGGCTGTATGCGGGGACAGACTTCACTGGAGATCCTGACCTTCCCCTCCCGGATGGAGAGGATTGGACGAGAAGATTGGTACGTCCTCATTTTTTGATTTTGCATTTTTATGATTTTTTTTTTGTTTGTACATGCTTGTCCTAATGACCTTTATATGCATATGCAGATGTCGGCCCAGAGTGTCCAGCTGGCTTGTCTTCCATCGCGAGAAGACATCCAGTAGCAGCAGTACTAGGAGCAGATCCTCAGGAGGAAGGCGGTGACAGAGGGGAGCTTATCCAGAACCTTGAGGCTATCACTCAAGGGATCCCAGATTATGCTCAGCTAGCGGATGTCCCGCTAGCTTACCAGAGGCACACAGTAGGGGTGCCAACTCACATCCACTGTCTCTTGAGGCGTCTAGTGCGGGCGGTGACGTGCTATCATGAGCACCACCAAGACTAGACATCTAGGCTTTTCTTTTCATGCATATTTTTTGAGAGACATGTTGTCTCCGGATGTATTCAGACAAACATGTATTATTTTTTGATGATGCACAGGGTGCAAACATTCTGGACACACACATATATATACATATGCTTTATGGTCTTATTGTACTTCATGCTTCTTGTATTATGTTGATTCACATGTTATGCAAATGCCTGTCCAATACATAATTAGCTAATGCATCGGTTAACGTATTAAGTCGTCTTGGAATGTGTTGATAGGTAATGAAATCAAAATCCCTTTCTAATAACTTAACACGTAAATACAACCTTAAAATCCGATGATCTCTGACGGAATAACACCCGTTGAGTTGGTGGACTACAAGCTGAGAGTCCAATTTCACAACCAATGTTCGAATGCCGAGGTTAATCGCCTCAGCTAACAATTCAATCACAGCACTATATTCAGCAACATTGTTCGTTGTACAACCTAGACAAACCCCTTGAATATCTACTAACTCACCATGAGGATCGTAGATCACCCATGCCGCAGATGACAAGCTGCGAGTACTGCGGGAAGCACCATCAGCGAAACCAACGTAAGGCGATCCAGACATCTGTCCAAGAAGCAAAAAGAAACAATAAGCAGCAATCGCACCGACAAACCAAGACACAAATATAAAAACATGCACACACAACACACTTGCTGAAAACACACGTATGTACACAAGTAAAGTGCACGCATGATACTTGGTTCAAGTCAAGCCCATTTCGGGACTTGCCTTATCACACTGTTGTGTAAACGGCCTAGATAATGTAGGCGTCGTCTTGGCCTGTTTTATAAAATGATCAACAGCATTGATGATCTGCCCATGCCCCCCAGCCGAGCGAGTTTTACAAGCTAGAGGATCAATGCCCCCTTGTGCAGAGGGGCCGAGGGTAGCAACAGAGTGCAATGAGGAATCAGAACGAGTAGAAACCAAATTGAGCGAAGCAAGGTTTGGAGGTGGGAGTGAAAAGACACCCATGAGGGTGGGATCTTTGAAGAGCCCGGCTCCCACACTCTTGAACGAGATGGAGTTATGCTCCACGAAAGGCACATTTCCTTCAGAAGAAGAGGCGAAGAAGGAGAGCTGGTCTACCGTGACAATTTTCCCTTGGTGAGGGAAACGGATGACACAGAAGAGGGATGAAGCCACGGAACACATGGCATACGTCCAACTCCGGCCCAAAAGGAGGTTGTAAGTAAGATTTGCGTCAACGACCTCAACTTCTAATTCAATGGTTTTCCCTTCTAAAGTGATCGGCAATCATTGAAGAATACCATAGGGACGAGATTCTCTCCCATCGAAGGCTTCTAGTGTCGTAGGAGACTGGCTCAAAGTTGAGGACCCGATCGCTTTCCAACAAGCAATAGACATGATGCAAGTTGACGCGCCCTCATCAATAACTGTACGATGGATCGTTTTGGAATTGATGATGACTTGTATAAGAAAGGCGATCTGATGAGGTAGCCTTGGAACATGGCTCTCGAGATCAAAAGTAATCAAATACGAATCTGTCGGGTCGATGCCACCGATGGCCAATAGCAGGGACTTCCTCTGGGGGGGGCAGCTCTAGAGAACTTCTAAGGCGAACATAGCCGACGGAGCCTGCGCTAAGTCCTCAACTATGTTGTAGTGCTGAGCAGCACGAGCATTTGGGTTGTAAGATGATCTCCTGAGTACTCCTTTGGGAGGGGGATGGATGGTCGTCTCAGTACTTGGTCTCTCGATATGGAGCGGACCAGAGCTGGATGAAGGAGTGCTTGAGGGAACCTCGGGCTCCTTCCTGGCGAATGACGGATACTCCTTTGTTCGAGTCGTTACATGAACGGGAATGGATCCAACCATGAAGACTTGGGAACCAAAGGGAGAAGAAGACGAAGATGGATCAGCCACCATTTGAGTCTGTTGAGAGGGGAAAGGTTCTTTAAGAACCGCAGGAATCCCCGGAGCACCTTTCAACAAATGACTAACCTCAGACTGCCTTGGGCAGTCTTTAGTGTAGTGATCCTCATCACAGATGAGACAAGGATACTTGGGTTTGCACTTATCTCCTTCCTCGAATGGAGGTTTGGAGGAATCCTGTTTAGGTTGTTTAGACTTATTCTTTGCTTTCCCCTTTTTCTTTCCTTTCGAGGCCTTACTCGCCGTGGTGGACTGGACGGCGTTAACCTCGGAAGTACTTCCAGAATTTGAACCACCCTGAGAAGTGTTCTCGCTAGAAGCATTCGATTTTGGCTTCCCAGGGTTCGAGGATGATTTTTTGGACGACGGATTCACAGAGCCAATAACTCCATCAATAGATGGTTTTGGTGGAGCCTTGGATGTACCGTGTCTCGGGGCATCAGGAAAATACTCATATAAAGTACCCGACTGAGAATAAACTAATTCAAGGTACTGAGAACACGCGATCGCTTGCTCTTCAGTCACACAGGCTCCCATATCAATGTCTCGTGCAATCTTAGGGACAAAGGAAGTCGTGAACCAATTGGTGAGGAGTTGATCAGGAATCCAAAACTTGATCAACCGACGACGCCTTCTTCATTCATGTATATGATCAGAGATGTGCATAGCCGTATCCTACTTGAGAGACGTAAGGAGATGGGTCCCTGTCTCGTACCGAATGGGTAACTGAAAATGAGTGAAGAATGCCATAGCCAATGAATTTAAATCTTGAAAAGACCCACGGGTCAATTCAATGTACCATTTAGCGGCGGAGCCGGTGAGAGTCCTTTGGAACAAGCGAAGTCGAACTGAATCATCAAGCCATGAATTGGACGAACACCAAAGGTGATAGGTCATTACATGGGCTTGAGGATCCTCTCCAGCCTTGCCGTCGAATTTGGGACAGTCGTCGGGTATCTTAGTTGGAATTGGCGGCCATTGTGGATTATGCAAAATCAGATCATTTGTTAACTTCGACACATCGGGCAGTTCCAACGTCGCTAGAAATGGTAGCTGCGGGTTGAAGGACATCTGCGGATATGAGGTAGGGCCAGAATTCCATCCAGTTGCTGGTTGCCCCCATTAACCTTGTCCATAGGAATTTTGTCCATAAGGGTTATATCCGTAACCAGATGGTTGATTCTGGTTCTGCCCCCCAGCGCCCCATTGGTTACCATACTGTCCTGCAGGAGCAACATTGGGTTGTTGATAATTTTGATAAGGGGTGGCCTACGGCTGTTGGTAATTTTGATACGAGGTGAATTGATTTTTCCCCTGGGGTTGCTGGTATCCATATGGTTGTTGGGCTCCATATTGAGCCTGGGAACCAGGCGGCATTTGATAAGAAGGTTGGGATTGGTACCCACCTTGCGGCTGAAGACCAGTTTGATTCTGGGGTTGGTAACCGGGTTGAGATTGAGAAGCAGGAACCATCTGCATGCCCGGTTGAGCCGCCCCAGAGAGATATCCTTGCGAAGACTGAGGTTGGGCCATCTGGCCGGAAGGTTGTCCTGGTTGGATCTGAGATGGGCCTACTTGCCCAGAAGGTTGAACTTGCTGGGGGTTTGGTTGTCCTTGCGCAACCAAAGGTTGTCCTTGTAGACCAGATGGCTGACTATGCTGAGCAGTGGGCTGGCCTTGCTACATGTAAGGCTGGCCACCTTGCCCAGAAGGGTAACCTTGCTGGTTTCTGGGTTGTCCTTGCTACGCGTAAGGTTGTCCCAGGTTTCCAAAAGGTTGTCCGAGATATGTATAAGACGGACCAACAGAGGCTGAAGGTTGTCCCTGGTAGGGTTGTCCTTGTGAGCCTCCAGGTTGCCCTGGATAGGTTTGGCCATAATACTGCTGCCCATAATTAGGCTGCGTGTAGGATGGCTGACCTTGGTATGATGGTCCTTGAGATGGCTGCCCTTGACCCGGATGGAACTGGCCACCACCATAACCGGTGGGACCTCAAGCCACATTCAATGGAATGGTACCTTCTACAGCGGGTTGGGCTGGCAAGGAGGTATATAAATAATGATTGACAGGATCATAATAAGGGCCTTGCCCACCTGGATTTTGGACAGCATGCAAGTACTGAGAATATGCCCCCCTGCTGAAATGGCATCAGAAGAAGGCAGGGCACCACTTGTAGGATGAACAACTCTGGCAGCATGTGCTGATTGACCACTACGTACTGGGCCACGAGATGGGCCGGCAACAGTAGTTATGACGGAAGATGCCGTAATGGCACTAGCAACTGGAGTCGATGATGCGACACAAACGGTCGGGTTAGTCGGAACTGACGTGACAGCGATATGGTGAACTTGGGAAACAAAAGGTCCTGTAGTGGGGACAATGTTATTATCCCACATAGAAGAGGAACTCGCAGAGCCCATAGCATCCCTTAGAGATTTATAGCGCGTCGGCACTGTGATACCGAGAGGTGTAACAGTGTAGGGCGTAGAGATAACCGGGGATGTGGCCGGGATGGGAGTCTCAATACTCGACATAATGGGTGTTCCACTCGATACAGGAGATGTGTCCTCCATATCGGAAGAAGCCATCAGGGACGAAACACCAATAGGAGTAGAGGGAAAATCCTCTTCAGAAGGCTCCCAAACAGGGTTCCAAAACAAGTTGTAAAGCTTGTCCTCTGGAGCACGAGAGTTCAACAGTTGGACACTTGGAATAACAGGGAAAGTGTCACCACAAACCGGTGTCTCAGGAGCAACAAAAGAAGGAGACCCTTGGTCACTCGGGATGGGAGACGGGATCGATGGATCTGCCAGGATGATCGAATCAAACAAAAATCCTAGACAAGCTAACGATAAAAGACCATACTCAAAACTAGTGCAAACAAGAACTAACAAGGTGAATGTAATCATGGTCGAATAAATTTTTAAGACATTAGGACACAACTTGACCTTTTCATGTTTTAAGAGTCCAGAAAAGGACAAAAGATGACTCTAGTCGCCTTCGAATATTTAACGAGCCCGAAGTGACAAATGCTCAATAGAGCCTTTTCTTTTAAGGAGTCCGAAAAGGATCAAAAAGTGACTGCTCTGGAGAAGCTAGGCAAGGGGTTTACCAGACAATCCGTAAAACTGCATATACACCTTAGCGATCATATGAAAGCCAAGGACTTTTCGTACGACAGTCAATCTTCCCGAATGCTGTGTTCGGTACGTTATGCGCTGTAAGGCAGCAGACACGGCTTCCTATGGATCAAGGATGATAACCTAGTGGAGTCTCCCGATATATACGCGACGGTATGTGGGAGCACAAGTCCGTACTAGACCACAGTTGAATCACACAAGGAGGAATCACCCAACCTTAATGCGAGAACAAAAGTGACTAGGTTTAACGACGTCGGAGCACGTCTCTAGCCTAGACTTCTAGAATGTGAGCGTTATGTTCCAATGTGTTTTTAAGTTCATTCGATTTATTTTAAAGTTGATCTTGAGTTAAGTTTCGATTTTCAGGTCCTACCGTATGTAATTTCTCAAAATCCCTAAATGCACTCTATATGCCAAAACATGTCATTCCATTCGATGAATGCTAATTAAAAGAGAGTTTAGAGAGCTTTCATGCAAACGAAACGATCACAAACAACAAAGAGTTTCCCTAATGCAGCTAATGCAAATCACTAAACTTTTCTTTAAGATCACTAATCCACTAATCAAAATGAAAAGTCCTAACTTTCATTAATTGTTTCAAGGCAAAAGAGATTTTGTTTTTCAATAATGGCAAAATGCACTAAAGAGTTTTTTGAGAAATAGCACTAACACATTCCAACCAATACACACACGTTCAGTTCCTCAAAACACAAATCAAACATCCAAAGAATCAAAAAGGTCCCAAAGACAACAATGAGCCGTGTGATCTGAGCTCAAAGTGAGACGAAGCGGAATTCAAGTGAAGACGAAGAAAACCACCTAAATAACGCAACGAAATGATTCACGACTACCAAACAAGTGTAAGGGAGCATACAAAAGAGTCGACTGGACAACAAAAATATCGAAACACCTTAGGAAGGCTCGATTCACAAGGCCACTAGATGCCCTAGGGCTAGAGATACAAAATCGGTAGAGAAAAGCAAACACCCAAAGGGTAGCGATCGAAACCAGTCAAATCACACTCCAACACACCAAAGTAGTCTGATAAAGGCACTTAGGATGAAACCAAAGCTCAAAAAATGAAGAACCAAGCAAACTTCAAAAGTTTACAGGCCTGGCGTGACTGTCAGGCTGCAACTGGCACCTTTCAGGATTGGCGCAGGTTGTCAATGTGCAACTTGCGCCAACTGGCGCGACTATTATGCTATAAACTAGCGCCAGTCGAGTTTGCTATGGAAAATAAAAAACACAAGAGCCAAGGCTAAACCAACAATACCTAAGTACTTTCAAGAGGCAAAAACAACACAGGTATCCAACCCAGAAAGCAAAACAAGCGGGAGAAACCAAGGAAACAATCAAGGAACAAGGCTAGTCCCAAGTTGTTCAGTTTGCAAACCAAACTGGAGATGGACTGAAGTAGCGTTGATCTACTTCGCTAATGCAAAGCAATAACGTTTCGAATGCTATCTGGCCAGACTTTAGACTCCGTCTAATAGTTTACAAATCAAACAACAAGGCAAGATAAACAAACAAGGCAAAGCCAACTCCCTAGCGGAGTCGCCAAATTGTTGTGTAGGTAAATCCCCTCTGCGGACAAAGGCAATCCCTCTAGCCTAACTGAGGTCTAGCAACAATCAAACAACGCTAACACAAAGGTTCCTAATTGCAAAGCAAAGGCCAAGATGAGAGCCTACCTCGAATCCAACGCTTATATTCGTAGAAGGGTCATCACTTCCGTTATTTCGCTTTAGCTAGTCACAATCCTCATGATCTTTGTGAATAGACACCTGCACATGCAAAGAATAAGACAAATACAAGCATAAAATCCGGGAAATGCAACTATGTATCAGTCAGAAAGGATACAACTCAAACATCATATTAAAGACACATGAGTGCAACCATAATGATAGTCGTCTATTATTATTGATAAAACAAAAGAGAATACAACCAAGTTCCGACGTCAAATCCTCCTTTGGCTGGGTGAATCAACAACACATGCCTTTCAAATCTTGTAGGGATGGGAATAAACCTCTCTCTCCTTGATCACTTGGACATGGATCTCCTCCTTAAAGATTTAGCCTCATAGGGATACACAAGACCTCTTGCAAGATGAGCTTAGCAATCCTCAGACCTTTGGAGCTTGAAAAGTAGAATTATTAACCAAGAATTACCAACTAGCTTGTCAAAGGGGAAGGAACAAGCTTATATAGAGATAGGAGGAGTAGATAATATCATCCACTTGATTCATGGGATTGTCCTTATCATAAGGAAGCTTCCATGAGAGGTGGAGAACTACTTCCCTCCTTGGGAGATACGAAGCCCAACTAAACCAATTCAAACTGGAATTAGTTTATAGATAAGGTGGAAGGAACCTTCGAAAGTTTGATGGTTAAAAACTTTACCCAACTGGTTTGGCGCTAGTGCAACTCTGGGACAGAGCGCCAGCTGGCGCGCCCTCTTTGGAGGATTTACCCGATTGGCGCGAGAAATACACTATGGAACAGCGCCAATGGAGAAAGGGCCATATTTTTGGGTATTTTGCAGAAGGTGCCTTCAAGGCATATAGAGTACATACTTTAAGGGATACAAAGCAAGTGTTTTCAAGTCATTTCACTTCTCACAGGTCCCGGAATAGGTCCTCCAATGTACGGGAGAAGGGGTAACAGGGATGATGACAAAATACCGTGTAACAAAGCTTCTGCCAAAGGACCTGCTCCAATATCAATTGTTAGGAAAATACTGAAGGGGGGGGGGGGG